>CAUYRT010047617.1:0-10024 GCA_963574885.1 Lepilemur ruficaudatus
TCTGCACAGCAAAAGAAATAACCAACATAGAAAATAACCTACAGAATGGGAGAACATATTCACAAATTACACATCCAACAAAAGACTGATATCCAGAATTTACAAGTAGAGGTTTGCACAAACGTGGTAAAAAGGGAATGCTTATATGCTGTTGGTGGAAATATAAACTAGTACAACCTCTATGGAAAACAGTATGGAGACTCCTCACAGAACTAAAAGCAGACCTACCATTCAATCTAGCAGTCCCACTATGAGTATCTACTCAAAGGTAATGAAGTCATTATATCAAGAAGACACATTCACTTGTATGTTTATTGAAGCACAGTTCACAATTGGAAAGATAAGAAATCAACCTAAGTGCCCATCAGCTGATGAGCAGATAAAGAAAATGTGGTATATGTATACCATGGAATACTACGCAGCCATAAAAGAGGGTGAAATAATGTCTTTCATAGAACTTGGATGGAACTGGAAGCCATAATCCTAAGTGAAGTATCTCAGGAATATAAGAACAAGTACCACATATATTCACTTATAAATGAGAGTTAAGTGATGGATATACATTGTCTTATAGAGTGGTATAATAGACTGTGGAGAATCAGAGGGAGGGAGTGCGGGAGAGAGGAAGGGTGAAGAATCAAAAATTACCTATTGTGTACAATGTATGCCATTTAGTAACAGTTACACTAAAAGCCCTGACTTCAGCACTGTGCAGCTCATCCATGTATCAAAAAAACCATTTGTACACCCTAGATATATTGAAATTAAAAACATTTTTAAAGTCACACCACCATTATAGATCATTCATATAGTAACCAAATGAGCTGCTGAAATGTTTGCTAAGTTTTCAAATCTACAATTTTCATTTTGTAATTCTGTTAAGGAGTACTGGAGTAAATGCCAAACTCCCAAACTTCACTTAGTAACCATAAATTCATTCATATTGCAGTGATATTAATAATTATGTTTAATTTTTGAAGGCAAATGCAATAGGCCGAAGCGCTAAAACTGTTCGAGAATTTCTGGAAAAGAATTACACTGAAGATGTGATAGCAAGTGACGATGAAGCTATCAAATTAGCAATAAGAGCTTTGCTAGAAGTAAGTGATCTAATAAAGTATATTCAGAAAAGCATGATTTTTTTCTCATCCATTTTAATTTATTAAACACAAAATTTGCTGAAGTAATTCTAATACTGTACTTGTTCTACATTAGGTTGTGCAGTCTGGTGGAAAAAACATTGAACTTGCTATAATAAGAAGAAATCAACCTTTAAAGGTAAGTCATTATCCAAAGAAGAAAAAATGTCTGTAGTATAAAATGTTTTGACAAAAGTTAAAATGTTGTTAATACCTGTGAATCTTCATTATAAGCATGAAACATCCATTAGCATCAAGTGACACCATGATTATTTCTATTTTATTTCTGTAAGCTAATATTCATTTATATGTGCTTATAGTTAGCAGGTAATAAATCCTAACCTTTTGTAAAGACCTACAGGTGCTGAGATTTCTGTATAGGCCTATCCATTTTGTATATGTTTCTATAAGTAGGAGTCCCTACTAAGTCAGTCCTAGATGGTGCTCAGTATAACATATTCCCTATGGAATTTCATTCCTGGAATTATATAGAACACAGTTATTCTTCCTATCTTTGTAGATCTTCTAAAATCAAACTATGCTTTCAGCTATTGTCATTCAGCTGCCATTTTTAAATAATGCTGGCCCTCCAGGCTTCTGACATAATTTTATCCTTCATTATGTCAGAGTACCTCTTCATTTCTGTTTGTGTACTGGTTTTTATCTATTTCCTTTCCTTTTCTTTTGAAAGTACCTTGAGCTTCTCTAAGGCTTAAACTTTAGTACCTAGCATGATAGCCTTTCCATATTCCTTTCTGGCAAGTCTGATTATTATTTGCATACCTTTTGTCAGCCATTATGGGTTAAAACTGCTAGACCAAAAAATAAATTATTCAAAATATTGTTAGAGGACTCATTGTTCATTCAAAGAGCATTTGAAATGTGCTTCACAGTTGTTCATCTGGTACAACTGTGAAGTATAGTTTGCCAGCTAGCTTTCTTTAGCTGAGATTGTGCAAAATCACTCCAAGCATGAGAAACTATATTAAAAATATATTTAAAAGATTGTTTTACATTTACCTTTTCTTTGGTTTTAAGGAAAATATTTCAAGGAGAAATAGTGCTAAAATTAGTGCTTTGTGGAGCAGTGGGGATTTTGTTTGTTTGTTTTTGGTTTTGGTCATCATTTTTTTTTTGGAGACAGAGTCTCACTCTGTTGCCCAGATTAGAGTGCCGTGGCGTCAGCCTAGCTCACAGAAATCTCAAACTCTTGGGCTCAAGCAATCCTCCTGCCTCAGCCTCCCAAGTAGCTGGGACTACAGGCATACGCCACCATGCCCGGCTAATATTTTCTATTTTTTAGTAGAGACGGGGTCTTGCTCTTGCTCAGGCTGGTCTCAAACTCCTGAGCTCAAACGATCTGCCCGCCTCAGCCTCCCAGAGTGCTAGGATTACAGGCATGATCCACTGTGCCCAGCTATCATTGTTGTTTTGACACCACTTTCTTGGCTTTTATTATTTAACCAACAGATAGGACATGACGACAAGATAGCAGCAAAGTTTGAATAATAAATAAGAGAAATGGGGACAGGGCAATGGAGTCTGCCCCTGCCAGCCCCACATAACATGATGCTAAGCATGGAGTGTGGAGATGGGTACTAGGCCAGCTGCCAAGGGCCCAGGGACAGAGGCAACAACACCACAGGGGCACAGAAACCACTGAGGCCAGAAGTGCTTCTTTAGACTCATCACATACGTATGTGCAAACATGTATAAACATACATACACAGAAACACAGTTATACATATATTTTTACTTAAGGGTGGTAGAATGGTATGTGTACTGGCAGCAGTGTTATACTATTGTTCCACATACTCTTTCAGGATAGTCTGGGTAGTGAATAGGATAGTCTGGGTAGTGAACATTTCCATGCTTTGGAAATAGTAGACCTGTGTTTAAGTTTAGATTTGCATAGACCTGGGTTTAAGTACCCACAGATGTATTTGTTTAACAGCATGACCTTGAGCAAGTTGTTCTTATCTTCAGTTTTCAGTTTTCTTGTGTATAAATTGAAGCTAACAGTAACTACATCAAAGAGCTGTTGTAATAAGTAAATGAAATAGCCATGAGATATTACAATGTAATAAAGTACACAATAAATGTAATGTGCTTGAATCATACCGAAACCATTGCCCTGCAACACCAGTCCATGGAAAAATTGTCTTCCATGAAACCAGTCCCTGGTACCAAAAAGGTTGGGGTCTGCTGTCTAAGTCCATTTGTGTTGCTGTAAAGGAATACCTGAGGCTAAGTAATTTATAAAGAAAAGAGGTTTATTTGGCTCACAGTTCTCCAGGCTGTCCAAGAAGCATGGCACTAGCATCTGCTTCTGGGGAGGAATTCAGGCTACTTCCACTCATGGCAGAAGGCAAAGGGGAGCCTGTGTGTGCAGGGATCACGTGGTGAAAGGGCAGATGCAAGAGAAAGAGGTGGAGGTGCCAGGCTCTTTTCAATAATCCGTTCTCGAACTCACTCTCTTGAGAATGGCACCAAGCCATTCATGAGGGATCTGCCCCCACAATCCAAATATCTCCACCAGGGCCCACCTCCAACATTGGGGATCAAATTTCAAGATGAGGCTTGGTTGAGTGTGGAGGCAAAAGTGACCCCATCTTCGATGCTAATCTACCATGTTGACTTCTAATTAACTCTAGTCCCATGAATGCCTTCTGATTTCTACTTTATTTACTGACTTTAATGTGAGCACATGTAGTCACTGTAAATTTTGCCTTTAGATCAAAGCAACCTTTATGTTATCACACAAATTATGGGCTACGACATATACAGTATTCTTGACTGTTCTGGAGGGTTGCTCTTGTCTTGCTAGAGCACACACACCTTTTCCCCAAAAACTGCATCTGGGGAATAACACTGGTAAGATCTACCTATCTTATGGCCATCTAAAACCACGCTTCTGTCTGTAAGTTCCCCCAGTAAGACACCCTTTACTGACAAAGTGGATTTTGTTCATCTGCCTCATTCTTTGGTTTCTGTGCTCCTTTGGCATTTGGGGGTGCTTTGCATATATAGCCCTTTTGTGGAACAGTGAGGCCAAACAAGCCATATCCAAACCATAGCAAGGAGAGACAAACATTCAGTCCTTAGCATAGCTTCAGTTTAAAAGAAAAACCTAAAGTAACAGTTATTGCAGTTTTCCCCAGTAAAAAAGCAAGTCTTGCTCCACCCCTTGATAATTGTGTAGGAATCCCATCATAGTTAACCCTTGAACAACACAGGTTTGAACTGCTCAAGTCCGCTTATACATGGATTTTTTTCAATAAATATATTGGAAAAATTTGTGGAGATTTTTGACCATTTAAAAACATTTGCAGACCAACCACATAGCCTATAAATATTGAAAAAATTAAGAAAAAGCTAAATATGTCTTGAATGCAAAAAAATGTAGACACTAGTCTGTTTTATCATTTACTACCAGAAAATATACACAGATCTGTTATACAAAGTTGAAAATTCGTGATAGCTTACACGTACAAGCAGTTACAGACCATACATGATACTATTTGCAGTTGAGAGAAATATAAACAAGTGTAAAGATGCAGTATTAAATCATAAGTACATAAAATTAACTATAATAATACAATACATAATATTAAATAATTTCATAGCCACCTTCTGTTGCTGTTCGGTGAGCTCAAGTGTTACGTTTATCCACTTAAAACACCATGTGATGCTGATCATCTCTGTGAACACTTCATCTCTCCAGTAAATTTTGTGTCACAGTAAACAGCAGTGTCTTACAGTTCTCATGTCTTTTTCATCATGTTTAATATAATACCATAAACCTGGAATAACGTCATGGGACCCATGTGAAGTTTCACTAGTGATGCAGAAAGTGCTCCTAAGAAGCAGAGAAAAGTCATGACATTACAAGAAAAAGTTGAATTGCTTGATGTTTACTGTAGATTGAGGTCTGCAGCTGCAGTTGCCCATCATGTCGGAGAGGCAATTTATAAACAGATGCCATAAAACTTACAGTATTGATAAATACAGTGCAGTACTATAAATGTATTTTCTCTTATGATTTTCTTAATAACATTTTCTTTTCTCTAGCTTACTTTATAGTAAAAATACAGTATATAATACATACAACATACAAAATACATGTTAATCAGCTGGGTTTTGTTATCAGTAAGGCCTCTGGTCAGAAGTGAGTCATTAGTAGTTAGGTTTTTGGGGAGTCAAAAGTTATCCTCAGATTTTTGACTACATAGGAGTCAATGTCCCTAACCCCCATGTTGTACAAGGGTCAGTTTCTGCTGCTATTTATGTAGAGCTTTCAATGGACTTTTCAGTGCCTCACTCTTAAATACAAATATGAAGGTTTCACCAAGGATCTCCAGATATTATGAAAAGTAAACTAAAACAGAGAGAAAAAAGACTTAACAATAGAGTTGGGGGGATATGGTGGTTCAGGCCTATAATCCTAGCACTTTGGGAGGCTGAGGCAGAAGGATCACTTGAGGCCAAGAGTTGAAGACCAGCCTGAGCAACATAGCAAGACTCTACCTCTACAAAAAATAAAAAATTAGCTAAGTGTGGTGGCACATGCCTGTAGTCCCAGCTACTTGGGAGGCTGAAGCAGGAGGATCGCTTGAGCCCAGGAGTTTGAGGATGTAGTGAGCTATGATGATGCCACTGTGCCACTAGAGTCTACCCAGACAACAGAGCAAGACCCTGTTTCAAAAAAAAAGAAAGAAAGAAAATGAAAAGAAAAAGGATTTAACAATCATGGGGATATTACAGAACCCAGAGGAAATCTAAAACAACGGTAAAATTTATGATTAATAACCTCAGAGAGATGACAGAATATAAAAAATTCGACATTCAGAGAATCCAAAGTGTTCTTAAAAATCCAGAATATATGGGCATGGTGGCTCATGCCTATAATCCTAGCACTCCGGAAGGCCGAGGCAGGCGGATCATTTGGGCTCAGGAGTTCGAGACCAGCCTTAGCAAGAGTGAGACTCTGTCTCTACTAAAAACAATAGAAAGAAATTAGCTGGACAACTAAAAATATATATGTAAAAAAATTAGCTGGGCATGGTAGTGCATGCCTATAGTCCCAGCTACTCAAGAGGCTGAGGCAGAAGGATTGCTTGAGCCCAGGAGTTTGAGGTTGCTGTGAGCTAGGCTAATGCCATGACACTCTAGCCCAGGCAACAGAGTGAGACTTTGTCTCAAAAAAGAAAATCCAGAATATAATGTCCAGAATTAAAAGTTTAGAATTAAAAAAAAATAAGGAAATCACCCAGGAAAAAAAAGCTATGAAGTGTAGAGATGAACAATCAAAATGAAGAAAGAAAAATAGATATGAGAAGAAAAATTATAAGGAAATAGTAGAGGAAAATTTCCTAGAACTGTAGGACATAGGTCACCAAATACTCAGCATGGTGCATAGGTATTTCATCAAGAAGTTTCAGAATAGCAGAGATGGAGTGGGGAGGGGATTAGGAAGACATGTAATACTAGGAAGTCAGTGGATAATATCTGAAATGAAATCAAGAAAGAAATAGCAGTAAAAGCCTAATACTTAGAAATCTGAAGGTGATACCAAAGGGAACAGTTAGAATAGTTGAATGTGGTTGCCCATGAATAGTAAATTAAGGGTTGGAGGTGATGTGGGGTGGGTAGAGCAAGGGACCACTATATTTTATTACAAGCTTTTAGTGCCATTTGATTTTTTATAACTATGTGCATGTAGCACATAATTATAATTTTATAATTATGTGCATGTAGCACAGGAGTTAGTTTGATGTAGTTGGCTGTCTCCTTAATTTCAACATGTTCACTACATTGGACCAAATTTTAAGAAGGCTCTTTGACTCTTTCCCAAGTAATGTCATATCACTTTATTCAGGTTTTTATTATAATATAACAATCTATTTATATGTCTGTTTTTCCACTAAGCTCTGGACTCCCTAATGGCAAGCAAGAACTTTATTATTCCATTTTATTTTCAGAGCCCATGGAACTCCCAATAGTTGCTTGAGGGGTAAATTCACTTCATAAAATGTTCAGGTATCTTTTACATAGATTATTGACAAATGCAGGTTTTCTGACATACATCTTATTAGTGAAATGGAAAGAATTCTAGAGTTGAAACCGGAGTCAGAGTCCTAATCTTTAATGCCTCTTCAATCTTCGGCCAAATAATTAACTTCATGAATGTCAGTTTCCTTATATGTGAAATCTGGTGATGGACTAATTGCTAAAATCCCTTCTATCTCTAATGTCGTTGAAAATTTGCCTTCTCATAAAGTTGGCTATTCATTTATCAGTTGCATAGATATCTGTTTTCAGTATTAAGATCATTAAACTTAGGTTTCCCTATATAATGTCTTAACTTCAATGAAATAGTCTTACAGTCGCCATCATGTAATCTTGAACATACATGTAAGCAGTACAACAGAAAAGCAAAATACTTAGCTAATTCTTAGAAAATAAAAAGTCTTTTTGCTTCCTTCTTAGTGAGGGAGATACAAACAAAGCAGTGTAAATCATTTTTCCCACCTCTTTTGACTTTTCCATGGGCTATTAAAATAGTTGAACCCTGTCAGAGAATCACACAGTATGATGGGATCAGGGGAGTTCAATAATGAGTTATTTGCTCATGAATAGAAATAAGCTTTGCATTAAAAAATGTTTTTACAGTTATATACATATATAGGTTATATTAATATAATGCAGTATCACCTTTTGCCATGCATTCCTTTTTAGCACAGTGACAGTGGATATTTCAAAGGTCTGGTGTTTTCCATAATTGTTACAAGTGTGTTGCTTTTTTTTTTTTTTTGAGACAGAGTCTCACTCTGTTGCTTGGGCTAGAGTGCCATGGCATCAGCCTAGCTCACAGCAACCTCAAACTCCTGGGCTCAAGCAATCCTCCTGCCTCAGCCTCCCGAGTAGCTGGGACTACAGGCATGTGCCACCATGCCCGGCTAAGTTTTTCTATATATATTTAGTTGGCCAATTAATTTCTTTCTATTATTAGTAGAGAAGGGATCTTGCTCTTGCTCAGGCTGGTTTCGAACTCCTGACCTTGAGCAATCTGCCCATCTCGGCCTCCCAGAGTGCTAGGATTACAGGCATGAGCCACCGTGCCCGGCCAAGTGTGTTGCTTTTGAACCTTTTAAAACATTTCATTGTATATTTGAAGGTATAAAATGTAAAGTTATAGACAGAATATATAAACTTATAAAATATTAACACTCCCGCTGCTTCACTTGACCAGCCTTAAAAAAGTCAAATAAAATAAAGTATTAGATTTCTTCATATTGTAACTATTTAGATATTATTGGTATAATTAAAATTTGTTCTTTAAAATTTTTTCTCTTTTCAGATGTTTAGTGCTAAAGAAATTGAATTACAAGTAACTGAAATAGAAAAGGAAAAAGAAGAAGCAGAGAGGCGAAAATCAAAGAAGTCTGTCTAATTGTTAGGATGACCACTGGGAATTTTAATGTTTTGTTGTACTGCTTGGAATTGTTTAGTGAAGTTTTAGAGGAAATAAGTTACTTTGGAGCATTACATTTATTAGTTGTGTGCTATTTTGAGAATGCCAGATTTGTGGCTGTCTTCATTCTGTTTCATAGTCAAATACAGGTTAGTGTGAAGATTTTCTTTGAAAGGAGATTTCAGTCATTGTTGAAAGCAGTCATAATTCCACGTAAGCCTGAGATTATATAACTTGTCTAGTGTGTTACTTTTCGGCATATATGCAAATGTAATTAAGAAAAAAACTTTTAATTTAAAAAAAATTAATTTGTTGAAGTTTGAGTATTGACTGTTGGCTAAAGAGATAGCTATTCCAAAATAACCCAAGTATAATATTGAGCTGCATTTCTCGATGAATGATAAAAACATCTTTGTACTGGTGAATTCTCAAAATTTTGTTAGAGCTGCCTTCATGTTTAAATATTTTGTCATTTTTATTTTACCCTTTTCATTTTATAAAATGCAATATTTGGTTTTATTTACAGAACAAATATTAAAGGCTAATCCAAACAGGATATTAAAGTGTGGTAAGAGATTATAGTAAGGGCATATTAACAGGATGCTATATGAAAATAAGGAAATAAATTAATACATGTAACTTTTAGTTTAGATTTTTATTTTATCTCAAATATGTCCAGAATGTTAAGTTTGTTACATGTTCCATGAAATATCTGAGTGCTTGACATTGTGCTGGGCTTACTGGGAGGAACAAGAAAAATAGAAACAGTGATCCCTGCCCACAGGGAGGATTTAATCCAAATCGCCCATGAAAGGTATGTGCTTCGTGCCTGTAAATGAGTTTATATTTTTGAAAACAGAGGACATTAATAAGCATAAAAACAAAAGCCCATGTACTTTATTATTTTAGAGCTTTTTCTTTCTTTTTTTAATGTTCTTCTTGAAAACAAGGAGGAGAGAGGTTGAGTTTTTGCAGAGGAATGAAAAGCTTATTAGGGGTGATGGTTAATAACAGAATCAGCATGAGTTAGCAGCTATCATAAGAAGCTCTCAGCCACTGATGGTTGTAGTGCTTTGACAAGAGGGTAAAGGAAAGAGCAGAGTCAGAGTTTTAAGAGGTATAAAGTCAGCCGGGCAAGGTGGCTCATGCTTGTAATCCTAGCACTCTTGGAGGCCGAGGCAGGAGGATCGCTCAAGGTCAGGAGTTTGAAACCAGCCTGAGCAAGAGTGAGACCCCATCTCTACTAAAAACAGAAAGAAATTAGCTGGAGAACTACAAATATATAGAAAAAGTTAGCCGGGCATGGTGGCACATGCCTGTAGTCCCAGCTACTCAGGAGGCTGAGGCAGGAGGATTGCTTGAGCCCAGGAGTTTGAAGTTGCTGTGAGCTAGGCTGACACCATGGCACTCT
>CAUYRT010047618.1:0-10545 GCA_963574885.1 Lepilemur ruficaudatus
AACTAAAAATATATGAAAAAATTAGCCGGGCATGGTGGCGCATGCCTGTAGTCCCAGCTACTCAGGAGGCTGAGGCAGGAGGATCGCCTGAGCCCAGGAGTTTGAGGTTGCTGTGAGCTAGGCTGACGCCACGGCACTCTAGGCCGGGCAACAGAGTGAGACTCTGTCTCAAAAACAATTTAAAAAAGAAACATATTTCATATTAAAATACAGGATAGCAAGTGACACAGGCTATGCAAATACATGAATACAATTACATGGGTGGGAGATAGTACAGTACTTACAAACAATATATCTGACAAAAATTCATATCTGGAATACGTAAAGAACTCTCAAGTTCAATGGCAATTTTCTTGACAATGTCTTTCAATCAGCAATTTTAAATTTTGATGTTTTTTGATGAAGTCTAATTTAGTCTTTTTGTTGTTGGTCAGGTATTGCTTTCTGCGACTTATTTGCAAAATCTTCACCTATCCCCAAGTCATATTGTCTTATGTTTTCCTCTAAAAACTTTATGATTTCAGATTTTATGTTTGGGCTTATGATCCATCTCAAATTAATTTTTGTGTATGGTATAAGGTAAGAGTTCAGGTTCATTATTTTTTCCATACGGATACCCAATTATTCTTATGCCACTTGTTGAAAAGACTTCAACTTCCCCATTGGATTGTTTTGGTTTCTTACATTTTTATCGTTAGCTCTTTCATTTCAAAAAGTGAATGTGTAAGCTCTTTCAACTTTCACAAATGAAACACTCCCATTTAATCAGCCCCTATATCTCAGCAAAGATACCAAGAAATGTAGTATTACCAGCATCCCAGAAGCTCCCTTTGTTCCTACTTACAGTTACAGATTCTCCTGCTGCTGCAGCAGTAACCACCATCCTGATGCATAATAGTATAGATTATTTTGTCAATTTTTATACCTTATATAAATGGAATCATATATTGTGTACTTCGGTGTCTGGCTTCTTTCTATCAATCTTATGTTTATGACAGCCATCCATGTCGTGTGTAGCAATTGTTCATGGATTTTAATTGCTGCGTATTGTTTCATGGAACGAATATACTGCATGACATGGACATTTGAGTTGTTTTGAGTGTTTGATTATAACGAATGGTATTGCTTTGAACATGTCGTCTGTTGTACATATGTACACATTTCTGTTGGTTGTCTATTTAGGAGTAGAACTACTAGGCCATAGGCATGTACATCTTTGCATTTTAGTAGGTGCTGCCAAATAGTTTTCTAAAGTGATTATTTCACTCTCACTAGTAGCTGTTCCACATCCTTGAAAACGCTTGGCATTGTTTGTCTTTTTCATTTTATCTATTCTGGTGGCAAATGACCGTGCATTTTTCTGATTAAAAGGTTGAGTACATTTTCATATGTTTATCAAACATTTAGTTACCCTCTTGGAATTGTCATCCCATTCTAGTGGGTGATTCATCTCTCTTTTTACTTACTAAAAATCTATTCTACCTTCAAGGTCCAGCTCAAATGTCACCTTGTTAGTGAAGCTTTCTCCATATCCTGGGCTACATAAATGTTTCCTCAGAACTCTCATAGCGCTTTGCACTCAATTATAATGTTTCACTTACTGGGCATCTATTTTCACCCACTAGTGGGTTAGACTATTTGTTAGACCAACTCAAACTTTGTATCATGGGGCCTATCTCTTTGTACTTATCTCTTTTTCTAGGCTGGGAGCTCTGCAAGGGCCGAAACTCCATATTGTTTAATTCTGTGCGCCTCGTCCATTCACTATCCCCACACTTACAGAGTGACACGCATAGCGTAGGCAATCAATAAACATTTGTTGAATGAAATGCTTGTTGTTGAATGCATGCCATGCATTATTTTGGATTTGTCCAATACATTATTTTGGGTCTTTCCATTTCCTAAGGGCCTCAGTGAATGGTTGATATTAGCAAATTAATTCTAAAACAGATTTTGTGCAGGAAGGATTGAATCAAATCACTACAGGGCAGGACTTGTGCCCCACTCTCCTTCCTCTTCGCACCCCTGACAATCCTTCCTCTGTGTTCTCTAAGCACTCTCATCAGCTGTTTGGTGAGCTGTCTCACCCACTGAACTGTGAGATTCTTTCTGTGTCCCCAGGCACATGATAGGTGCTCTATAAGTTCACGTTGACTGTGTGGAAAAACAAGCCCAGCCTTTGAAAGACGGGTCCTCACACGTACTTTGGCCCAAAGAGACATGGGAGATCATTCCACCCCACATCTGCCTGGGCCTTCCTAGGCGATAGCTTCTGTACCAGTGTCAATTCAGTAAGCAAGTAGTTCTTTTCTTCTTTCTTTCCTTCCTTCTTGCTTCCTATAGGACAGTCTGCATGGTGGAGAGGTTTCTTGATGCCCTTGAAATTTGATACAGTGAAAGGATCAAAAAAGCTAGGAGTCATTGGACTTGTATTTAAGTTCCAGCACTGCCACTGCCAGTGACTGAGTGACTTCGGGTGAGTCCCTTACTTTTTCTGGGTCTCTTATTTAGTGTCTTCACCTGACAATAAAATGAACTAACATAAGTACTTTCCCAACTGTGCTTTTTGGTGCCATAGAGTATCATTTCTCAAAGTGTGATACAAGGACATGAGACAACATTAGTGTTACCAGAAACAAAATTTAAATTTCAATATTTATGTATATTTTTTAATATGAATTAGAAAAAATATCCCTAGGACAATAAATCTGTGATGTTACAGAGGATGGAGCTGAATTTATTTAAGAAAAAAAGTGAGTCAATTTAAAGAAACATAGTAAATAAATATGAGCACACTGGCTGGTAGATATAGTAAAAATCACATGGGAGCTCTGGGTAGGACTGACAGTTAGTTGGGCATCACTGCCCTAGAATTCTGAAACATTGCTTTAGAGCAGGGAGCCCAGAGCCTCTCACTGCCACCATCACCACTACCTTTTATCCAAGAGTTGTGCTTTTATTTTCAAGAGAGAAATTTGTGGCTAAAAATTCCTCCCAAAACCCTGGACCAGGTAATCCCGAAGGATCTCCCAATGCTGACATTCTAAGATTCTAAATCACTATAGCAGGTCTTGGGTATTCTTCTGGCTTGAGGGGTAACTTGATGACTCTGTCTAAGTCAGCTGATTTGAAAAGTTGCCCACTTTCCTGCAGTCCACTTCAGGCTCCAGGGCAAAGTTATAGGGAGAAATTAGGAAGCGCCATTCAAAGTTAGTCTTAGGCGGGTGTGTGTGCGCGTGCGCACGCGCGCGCCGTGGGTAACAGTCTCCAGAGTCCAGCTGCCCCCTGGTGGCCATAGACACCAATTGGTATGGATAGAGTGTTTCTTTTAACCTAGACTGGCATCCATTTAGGGCAGCCAGTTCCAAAGCACAGTTTTTCTCAACAAACCTCAGAGTCTGTGGATTTGGTGAGTTGGTGGGGAAAAGGAGGATGAACCTAAGAACCTTTTATAGCTCTGGCTTTTCTTTACCTGATCAGGCTATATTCCTTCTTCAGCCTTAAAGAATGATTAAAAAAAAAAAGCTCAGTAAATCCTGGGCCTAACCCCAAATTTAGACAAGTTTGCTTGACTTCCAAGTCCTCTCAAGAAGGGACTATTGGTGGCTCACCAGGTTCATATTCCCATCCTGACCTATAGCCTCAGAGGCACATTCCCAAACAAAGAACCGCTTGCTACTTCAGCAGCACCAAGAGGGGCCTGGGAAGGTTTTAACATCTCTTCCCATAATTTCCATCAGTACTCACACATCTATGATATTGACAGTTGGTGTTTTCTTGAAATTTATGTAATTTGCTATGCAAACACAGGTTGAAAAATAGTTTCTTAGTCCCCTCTTCCAGTCATTCCCCTCTGTGACCCTTAAAAACTACCTATTTAGAAATTTTGAAGCCACTTCAGCCTTCAGGCTATTTGTAGCACTTGTAAGTGTTTGCTTTGGCCAGTATAGTGCTTTAAAAATTAGGGTACATCAGTCACTGAAAATAATGGAGTAGAAAACTCTAGGTCTACATTCCTCCCAGAAAAGCAAACAATGAGCTAGAAAAACTGTGAGAATAAGCTTTTGAAGAACTTTGGAATCTAGTCAAAATCTTACAACAAGGGGAAGACTTGGTAAAGAAAGATGTTGCTTTGTGGTAAGAGAGTGCTGTGGTATTTTAAATCAATAAAACTTACCATCCCCCATGCCCCAGATCAACAGTGGCTATGAGGACAGTAACTGGCACCCCTGGTGCAAGTTGCTAGTGCCAGAGGGAGTAATACAGGCCTTGCTCTCAAAGAGTTGTGGTATGGGCTTCAGCCTGCCTGGAGGCTCCCTCAAAAACTGGCACAAAGGTTTTGCTTTGTATCACCTGATTCACAGTGTTTGCAGGGCTCAGGTGGCTTCCAGGGAGGCTACTGCTGAAAGCATCTAAAGGCATGGGTATTGGCTTCAGCAGCCTGGGATGAGGGACAACAATTGAGACAAACAATAGATAGACCTTAGAAGAGTGGAAAAGAAGAGATTGGAATAGGAGATATGTATGGGAAGAAGGATTTTTAAAAGCTCCTTTGTATATCAGGAGATCAATAAAGCCACATGCATTCCCAGGGCAGGACACATGCTTGAAAAGGCCTGAGAAGATTCTAAATTTTCACCTCTGGCTTTCTTTCAGTCTCTACACATGTAGGAATGGAAAGCTAAGGTAGAGTTATCAATAGCCTGTCCCAACACAAAGCCAATATACAAAGATTAGGAGAGTGTTTTTTCTTCTTTTTTTCATTTGTTGGCTTTAGACATGTAAGGGAACTCTGGTAAAACACCAGCTGAACACTAGGCTAATATAACACAGACTTCAGGGGTCACATGCAACAAAAAATGAAGACTTCATAAAACTAGTTTAGAAAAGTCACTAAATAAGCAAACAATGACAACCTACAATAGACAACAGAGACAAACCTTGGGGAGGGGGAACAATCTGGTTTTCAGAATTGTCACTTTATAATACTCAAAATGTCCAGTTTTCAAAAAAAAATTTGAGGTATGCAAAGAAACAAAAATATAAGGTCCATTCACAAAGAATAAAAGAAATTAATAGAAAGTATCCATGAAGAAGCCTAGGCATTGAAATTGCTAGACAAAGACTTTAGATCTACAGTCTTAATATGCTCAAAGAGATCAAAGAAACCATGGACAAAGAACTGAAGGAGGCTGGGCATGGCGGCTCACGCCTGTAATCCTAGCACTCTGGGAGGCTGAGGTGGGCGGATTGTTTGAGCTCTGGAGTTCGAGACCAGCCTGAGCAAGAGCAAGACTCCATCTCTACTAAAAAAAATAGAAAGAAGTTAGCTGGACAGTTAAAATATATATAGAAAAAATTAGCCGGCCATGGTGGCGCATGCCTGTAGTCCCAGCTACTCAGGAGACTGAGGCAGGAGGATCGCTTGAGCCCAGGAGTTTGAGGTTGCTGTGAGCTAAGCTGACGCCATAGCACTCTAGCCTGGGCAACAGAGTAAGACTCTGTCTGAAAAAAAAAAAAAAAGCTCAGTTCCACAGGCAGATGTAGGAGGAGTAAGAGATCGTAAAAGATTTGAGAAGTCCTAGAACCTCTATCCAGGCTGATTGATGAAAGTCTTCCTGTGCATGAAGCTAGTATGTAAAGACTGGGAGAAGTGGTTGTTTATTCAATACCTACATCTCAACAAAAGATCACACAGCATACAAAAAAACAGGGAAACATGGTGGAATCAAAAGACCAAACTAAAACTCCAGAAACTAACCCTAAAGAAATGCAAATTTATAAACTGCCTGATAAATAATTTAAAATAACTGTCTCAAAGACACTCAATGAGCTAAAAGAGAAACACATACATACAACTAAACTAAAACAGGAAAAGATGCATGAACAAAACGAAAATATCAATGAAAGAATAGAAATTTTAAAAAATAACCTAATAAATTCAGGAGCAGAAAAATACAAAAACTGAGCTGAAAAATTCACTGGAGGGATTCAACAGTCAACTTGATCAGGTAGAAAAAAGAGTCAGCAAACTTGAAGAGGTTATTTTAAATCATCAAGTCAGAGGAGCAAAA
Source organism: Lepilemur ruficaudatus (assembly GCA_963574885.1). Lineage (NCBI taxonomy): Eukaryota > Metazoa > Chordata > Mammalia > Primates > Lepilemuridae > Lepilemur > Lepilemur ruficaudatus. Next base: position 6,075 of record CAUYRT010047618.1, read on the forward strand.
AGAAAAAAGAATGAAAAAAAGTGAGGAGAGCCTAAGAGACTTCTGGGACACTATCAAGGGGACCAATGTGCCTTATGAAAGACTCAGAAAGACAAGAGTGTTCTAGGCTGAATTCATTAGAACTCCTCCCCCAAATTGACCTCATTCTTTTTTTTTTCTTTTTTTTTTTGAGACAGAGTCTTACTCTGTTGCCCAGGCTGGAGTGCCGTGGCATCAGCCTAGCTCACAGCAACCTCAAACTCCCAGAACCAAGCAATCCTCCTGCCTCAGCCTCCCGAGTAGCTGGGACTACAGGCATGCGCCACCATGCCCGGCTAATTTTTATATCCATATTTTTATTTATTTATTTATTTTTTTAGTAGAGCCAGGGTCTCGCTCTTGCTCAGGCTGGTTTTGAACTCCTGACCTTGAGTGATCCATGCGCTTCGGCCTCCCAGAGTGCTAGGATTACAGGCGTGAGCCACCACGCCCGGCTGTATATGTATATTCTTAGTTGGCCAATTAATTTCTTTCTATTTATAGTAGAGACAGGGTCTTGCTCTTGCTCAGGCTGGTTTTGAACTCCTGATTTTGAGTGATCCTCCCAGAGTGCTAGGATTACAGGCATGAGCCACTGTGCCTGGCCTATGAGTCATATTTTTTCACTAAGTCCTTGAACATATTTATAATAGCTCCTTTAAAGTTGTTGTCTAATTATGTCAATATTTGGGTAATCTCAGCATCCGTTTCTATTGTCTTTTTCCTTGATTATGTATCACATTTTGTTGTTTCTTTGCATATCTAATGATTTTTTTTAATACTGAGCATTATGAGTGACATAGAAACTCTAAACTGTGCTGTGCTTCTCTGAAGAGTGATTTTTTTGTTTCATTAGACAGTTAAGTTGGCCCTAGAAACTTGACCCCAGCCTTTGTCTTTCTTTTTTTTTTTTTTTTTTTGAGGCAGACTCTGGCTCAGTTGCCCTAAGTAGAGTGCCGTGGCATCATTATAGCTCACAGCAACGTCAAACTCCTGGGCTCAAGTGATCCTCCTGCCTCAGCCTCCCAAGTAGCTGGGACTATAGGCATGTGCCAATATGCCCAGCTAATTTTTCTACTTTTAGTAGAGATGGAGTCTCGCACTTTCTCAGGCTGTTCTCAAACGCCTGAGCTCAAGCGATCCTCCTGCCTCAGCCCCCCAGAGTGCTAGGATTATAGGCGTGAGCCACCACACCTGGCCTTTTTTAAAAATTATTTTTAATTGACACAATAATTGTAAATATTTATGGAGTGAAGTGTGATATTTCTATTCATGTATGTATTGCATAATGATTAAATTAGGGTAATAAGCATAAACCATCTTGGGTTTAGTGGTGGACTTGTAGCAAATATAAGTGTCATTAACATTTAAGCTAAAGGAATTTAGAGACTTATTGTGTCACAATATTTTAGGACACAAAAAGTTTAAAAGTATAAAAGTATATTGTGGTCAGGTGTGGTGTCTCACACCTGTAGTCCTAGCACTCTGGGAGGCCAAGGCAGGAGGATTGCTAGAGGCCAGGAGTTCAAGACCAGCCTGAACAAGAGTGAGACCCCATCTCTACAAAAAATAGAAAAGGTAGCCAGGTGTGGTGACACGTGCCTATAGTCCCAGCTACTCAGGAAGATGAGTCAGGAGGATCGCTTGAGCCCAGGAGTTTGAGGTTGCTGTGAGCTAGGCTGATGCCACGGCACTCTAGCCCAGGTGACAGAGCAAGACCCTGTCTCAACAAAAAAAAAAAAAAGAAAGTATATTGTGTCTAGGAAGATGGAGGCAGATGTACTTTTCCCTATTCCTCTAAGTACAACTAAAAATCCTGGATATTATATATAAAAGGAGACTGTAAAAGATAGAGAAAAGAAGGCAGACTGCAAGGCAACTTGGAGCATAGGGAACAGCATGGTGACAGATTCTCTGGGCTTCCTTTTTCACCCATATATCCCATATTTGGGGCTGAAGAGACCAGCAACCCAGAAGTGTCAAAATGGGGCAGACAAAAAAGCTACAACAAAAGCCTACTTTCTCTAGCCAAAGACAAAGAAAGAAACACCTTATAAAGAGAAAACTTTTATAACTGCTCTACTCCACCGAAACTGCCACAAAAAAATTGTAGCCCGAGGCTCACCTAGGCCAGCAAAGGATGAGCAGGGAGCCTAGACTTCCACTCCTATGAGGTTGTAATGAGGCACTCTCAACACCACCAGTGGGGTGGCATCAGAGAAGGAAAAGTAGAGACCAGGATTTTCACTCCCACTGGCAAGTAATAAGGCACCCTACTATGGGTCAGTGGAGACCCGGAACGCCTACCTCCACCCAACAGTAATGAGGAGCACCCTCCTTTGATGTCAATAGAGGCTAAGTGGGGAACCTGGACTTCTAATTTCAACTGGCAGAAATGAGGCAGTGCCTCTGCTTCTCTTGATGGACCAGTGTCAGTGAAAGCCAGGTAAAACACAAAGTTTAAATAGGATACAGAATCTTCATAACATAATATGAAAATCTCCAGTTTTTAATTTAAAAAATCACTCTTCAATAAATGGTGTTGGAAAAACTTGATATCCATGTGTGAAAGAATGAAGTTGTGCCCTTGCCTTACAACATATACAAAAATTAACTCACGATCCTGCTTTCAATTTTTTTGGATCTATACCCAGATGTGGGATGGCTGGATCATATGGTAATTCTATTTTTAATTTTTTGAGGAACCTCCATATTGTTTTCCATAGAAGTGTGACCATTTTATACTCCCACCAACAGGCTTACAATTCCTCTAACTCCTCACCGTTTTTTTTTTTTATGTAGTAGTAATCGTATTGGGTGTGATTTGCATTTTCTAATGATTAGTGATGTTGAGCATCATTCCAGGTGCCTATTGGCCAATTGTATGCCAAATTAAAAACTTTTGGCCGGGTGTGGTGGCTCACCCCTATAATCCTAGCACTCTGGGAGGCTGAGGCAGGAGGATCACTCAAGGTCAGGAGTTCAATACCAGCCTGAGCAAGAGTGAGACCTCGTCTCTACTATAAATAGAAAGAAATTAACTAGATAACTAAAAATATATATATATAAAAATTAGCTGGGCATGGTGGCGCATGCCTGTAGTCCCAGCTACTCGGGAGGCTGAGGTGGAAGGATAGCTTGAGCCCAGGAGTTTGAGGTTGCTGTGAGCTAGGCTGACGCCATAGTACTGTAGCCTGGGCAACAGAGTGAGACTCTGTCTCAAAAACCAACCAACCAAACAAACAAACAAACAAACCTGTGTGTGTCCTTCTGTGTATTTTTCTGTATTCCTAAAATCTTATGCAGATCTATATGGAAATACACACACACGCACACACACACATATATTGAGGGTGTTTTTTGGCTATTGCTTTACAAAAAAGCAAGGTGCAGAGATAGCATCCACACTTTCTCACATATTTCTACTTGCACTAGACAATATTTTTTGGACTATATCATGTTTATCATCAAAACAAACAAGTTGTTTTCATCTGGATGGGAAAAGAAGTACAGGGCTCCCCTTAGCCACCACCTGGCTAGTTCTGAGATTGGTCCACTGGGAAGGGTTAGGAGGACCTGAAATACTGTCAGCAATGCTCACCTTCCAAGCCAAGAATCCCCTCAGAAACAGGTCTGTCCCTTCCACGGGTCCAAACCCAGGGATGTTCAGCCTAGTTCAGTATGAAGGAGGCCTGGGAAGGCGGTGCTGGTATCCGTGCTAGCCCTTTAACAACAGCCGGCCCTCCTGAAGGAAGGGTGCAAGCATTATACCCTGCCCATTTTCTGTAACCGTCCAGGACTCTCCCTTCTTACTGTTCTGGATCATAGCACCGGCCTTATGTTCCGTCCTCCACTGTCTCCTTCTATCCTCTTGGAACAGGTGATCTGCATGAACTCTCCTCTTTGGATTGCTGACCTCCATGCTCTCAAACCAGCGTGTTCCCCAGCTCTGGAGCTGCCTAATAGATTCAGGTGACAGCATCGATTCTCCCTTCTCCACACAGGAGAGTTCACAGCTACACCCCTTTAGAGAGGGCGCATTGTCATACCTCAGCCCTCTACTGAATCTATTTCGAAGACATCTTTTCTCCTCAGAGTCCCAGTATGAGCCCCCAGGTCCCAATGACAGGCCAGGCTTCCATTCCCGCCATAGAGGCCCGGAACGTACCGACCTTAGTGGCAAAGTTCCATCTTCTACCGGGCAGGATCGGGGCCACCGCGGCCCCCACCGGACGAAGGCAGCAGTATTCCCTACACCACCCTCCATCTTCTCCCTGCGACCCACCGGCCTCCTGGGGACGAGAGTCACCCAGAAGAGCTACTTGCGCCTCAGCACTGGTTTCCTGCTGAGCCCCAGCAGGATAAAATTAGCCCATTGCTCACACTAACAAGAGTCAGAGCCTGTGTCCAGCGTGGGGGAAGGGGAGGGCAGCGCCGAGCCGGGCCACCGTCC
>CAUYRT010047622.1:0-14475 GCA_963574885.1 Lepilemur ruficaudatus
CTAGCTAAGATGTCACATAAAATTAACCATCACAATGCCTATAGTGAGAAATCATTTTTGAATATCAGAGGCATCATTATCCCAATTGGAACATCACTATAATGAAAAAAATAGGAAAACTAGTGAGAGAAATTGTTTCTACATAATTGAAGTTATAAGAATAATATCGAAATGAGAAGAAAGTGATTTAATTTTGGTATAATACGTAGAATATTTTTATTTTGAATTTTATACTTTTCTTGCTGTTTGAATAAGTAATCAACTTAAATTTCCTATGCATGTAGACCAAATGCTTATGTATGCAGGGGAAAGCAGAGTGTGGAAAAAATAAAACGTTTGAATTATTAAACAGATTTTTAAATACTTTTAGAAACTTGTCGATGGATTTTGACTTCACTAACTAATGCAAATATTGATTGAATTTCTTTATATTTCACTTATATGATCATTTATTATGACGTTTTGCCTTTCATCTTAAAAATATGCTTGCAAAGAACATGCAAAATTAGGATTGAGATGGTGATTTCATTTCAGATTTTAACAGAGCAGTGCTGGGAAATTAAACAAGTGATATAACTATGGTCTTTGCCTGAACTTGCTCATTTTATGAACTGGAATAAAAATACTTGTTATCAAACATTAAATATGAAGCTTTTTTAACTCCTTGGATGAAATTTTTAATATGAATTTACTCAGCCTTGTAAATAAATTTAAAAAATTAATTGACCTGCACAAATTTGTTACCAACCTTCCCACTCCCAGAATACTTAACTTCTAGTAAAATGAATAAAATTAACATTTCTTTCTACTTGTCTCTCAGATATTAATGCTTATAGGGGTTGAGTAGATTAATGTCTATTACCTGGTGTGGCTCTATTATAATCCACTGAAGTGCTGTGTGGAAAAACAATTCACATTAGGATTGAATATAGATTTAGGATCATTTCAGGCCCGTGAATTTGGCCTTAAATCCATTACTTTAAAGTAATGAATAATGAAGATTTAGAGAATAGTGTTTCTGTGCCAGCAATGTTCTCTTCTTAAGGGAAATTCTTGGATAAAATAACTTGAAGAGGAAAAAAATGCTACCATCTGCAAACTGGGTTCTTTTTCATCTGATATTTTTACTCTGACGCTAGTTAAGAACAAAGCTCAAAAAGCAAAATGAACGCAGGCTTGAGGGTAATGTGCTTCCCCTCCTCATCACTGGTTAAATCACTGAGAGTAGGAAATAGAGAATGAGGTACAGAGAGAAAGAGAAGGGGCGAGGAAAGAATGGAGATTGGCAAAATAAATCTTCTGCAAGACCTCCAGGGAAACTCTGGGCTCAGTAGGTGAGGAATAGGACGCAGAAGGACTCTTTAGGGAGCTGTTCCCTGAAGCCCCTGATCTTGGATTGACTTTCTTGAAACTTTTATCCTCCATTTGTGCTTGAGTCTAACATGAAGCTCAATAGTTAAGTACTCCCAGCTATCTGTTGGGCCACTCAATACTCTTCTGTGTTCTATCCCCTCTTCATAAATAATCCATATTTAGCACCAGAGATGTAGTTCCTAGATCTTAACCATCAAAATGTAATTTAAAAACATTTCTAGGTAATGCTCACTCTGTTGCCATTTTAGTTGGTTTACAAAAGGAATTTATATATGTTAGAGGCAGAAATACAAACCTTTAGGGAAAAGATAGACTGTTCAACAAATAGGTCAGGCATAGCAAACTAGAGTAGGGAAAATAATGCAGAAGTGTTTTGGGGAAACGTAATCCTGAAAGCTGCAATATTGGCCTTTTGATTTGCCTGAAAAATACAAAACATGTAAACAATGATGTACCAAGAAGAAACCATGGAAATGGAATGCAATGAAAATATTAAAGCTGTGTAATGAGAACAGCCATGGCAAGAACAGAGAGACTAGAAAAAAATTGCTATTGACTTCAAAAAGAATGTACTATACCAATAAAATGCTGAAGCTAAGCCAGAACTATGCTCTGTGTAACTGTTAGAAAAAAGATTGCAAGTAGCTGGGTGTGGTTGCTCATGCCTGTAATCCCAGCTACTCAAGAAACTGAGGTGGGAGGATCACTTCAGCCCAGGCTGGGCAGTATAGCAAGATCCCATCTCAAATAAATAAATAAGATTGCAATGATAGATTGGAGTCAGGTCATTTGTGCCATCTTAGGAACTTGTTTATATGAAAAGTTAATACCTTTTGTCGGAGGGCAGCTATTGTATAACTGAATGATTATATAACTAATGATGACTGAATGAAAATATCAAATATGAAACTTAAGTACATTTATCTAAAAATATAATTCTTTACATGCTCGTGTTGTGGAATATAGTATTATTAATTTTTGATCTATGCCATTCTTCTGTTGAGGAAAAGAAATTTCTGTCTAAGGAGCATGGCTGAGAGTTGGGGTGGACATTGAGAGTTATATATGCAAAATGAAATTAAAGCCAAGCCTATAATTTCACTCGTGTTGAGTAGGATGCATGTGCTGTCTTGAAAAGACATAGATGTTACTTTAGTAAAGAGATAATAGACCAATTAAAAAGTGATTTTTAATTTTATTTGCTAGGCGCCTGGGAAAAGTGAAAACCAAATCCTACCAAATCCTCATTAATGACCTAAAATAATGCAACAATCTAGGTTTCAAAATTCAAATGCCTCTGGCACCATTCAGTGAAATTGAATGAATGGGGCAGGCTGGGTGTGAGACTCTAGTGATTGTGTTTTAGTGAATGTCTGCCTGCCCAAAGCATTCAAATTCAACTAAACAAACAAACGAACAAACAAACAATAAAAAGCCTATACTGGCTAAATAATTACCTTCAGAGGTGACAATTTTGGGGATCTCTGAAAAATACTTTAGGATTTTTAACTCGATATAGTTTCTTTGTTTATTATTATCTAGTAATAACAGTAGTTCTTCTTTGGGAATATTCAAGACCCTCCCTAAACTGTCCCAAACTGACATAAAACATGGAGTCTTAAGCCCCAAAAATGTATTAATGAGTGAAAAAGGTTTACCTCCCTTTTCAGACAAGTAGGCTTTGAAAGCAGAGAATTAATGAGGGTCACCATAAAAAGCTTTAGGTTGTTACTGATTAGACTGTATAGCAAAACATTCTTTTTCTTTCTATTTTCAAAGTGCTTAATCACCCAAGATAGTAAATAACATTAAACCGAAACCCTGCTTTGTTTGTAAATACTCACACTGGCTTTCTATTTTAATTGATTTTTAACTTTGTTGCAAAGATCATTCCATTAGGTCCTCAAGGAAAATTGGATAGATATTGAAACATTATCATATGTTTGAATAATCTAGCACTGTAGTTGAAAAAAGTTGCAATAACATTTTCTTAATATTCAAATACATATTCTCAAGTCTTTTGATAGGTTGTATTTAAAAGCATGGCAGGTTGATAAGTCGATGTCTTGATTCAATGTCAAACATGTATTGAGCTTTATGCCTGATGTTAGATGAGATGTTCTTACGCTCATTGTCTCACTTTCCTCATGACTGCCCAGGAGATTGGTATTCTTCCATGTTTCAAAGTTAACGCAACTGCATCTCAGAAGGGTTCTAGATTTTGGGAAGATTTAATAAGGAAGACATATTTAATCAATATTAATTATAAAAATCTTTAGTTTGCTTGTTTTTAATTGTTTCAGTTTTATTTTATTTTTATAAAGCTACTGTCATTTATTTTGCCTGGTAGACAACTCTTAGTTTAGGAAATAGTAGTCTATTATCTGGTATTTCCCTAGAGGCTGCACTTAGCTGTGTGGTTCTCCATGGCCCCCCGTAGTAGTTGGCATATATTCATAAGAGATGTGGGAATTTGCTTTTAAGAAGAAATGGAAAGAAATCCTTCTCTAGCTTTTGATAAACATTTTAAGAAGAATGGAATTGTATCCTCCAAAGCCACCCTTTTAATTTATGGAAAAACTAAAAAAAAAAAAAAAACAAAAAACCAAAAAACCTTAAACCCTTTTAGAGACTTACCAATTGTCAAATTAATGAGTAATTAGAGTTCAAAATAAATCTATGATAAAAATACTTCTGAAGCAAAAACAAAAGGCAAAGCTTGATTCTAGCTAGTGCTAGTCACACTTCAGTAAGCATCAGAATCAAAGAGGAGCCTTACAACACAAATTCCTGGGCTCTGCCCCGACATGTCCCCATCAGGGAGGGTAGGGTGGAGTCTAAGCATTTGCATTTTGAACAAGCTCCTAGATGACTTTGATGCTGCTGATCTCTGGATCACATTTTGAGTAGCACTGATTTATGCATGACCTGAGAAGCATAGTGTTAACAATTTAAATTATGTTTTTCAGAAAAATAATTTCAACTGTACCAGAAGAGCTCAGTGCCCAGAAACCAATGTCAGTTCTGTACAAATACAAGGTGATGCTGATTATTTCATCAACCATCTTGGAGTTCCCACCGTGCAGTTTGCTTATGAGGACATCAAGGCATTAGAGGTGATTGTTCCTAAAAATGCAAAACACACACATAATATAGCAGACGTGCAGAATTTGATCCTATCCTGGCTATTCGTCTTTCATATCAAATAGGTCACCATAGAAAGCAGCTTCATTTAAAGAGTTATTCCTGTTGTTCAGAGGCTTTGTAATAGTATTTGAAAACATCAGCTCTTTTCAATAGTGTTGAATTCAATTTAAAAAGATTTATACTGTCACTCACATTTTCACAGTGTGAGTCGCAACAAGAAATTTGCAGTAGTTGGATTAACATCAAAACATAATTGTAATCTTCAGTATTCACAGAAACGGTTGACATGTGCAATAGATTCTCCTTTCCTTGCCCAAAGGAAAATGCATTTCATGTTCTTTATGTTAAGGTGAGTCTGTGGATTAGCTACCCAAAGTTTGTCAATAGTTTTCCTACCTAAAAAAAGATACTACTATTTTGTGACGATAGAAGCCTTTTCCCCAAAGAATATCGCCAAGGCATGATTCACCTTAATTAAGTCTGTGTTCATCCATCTGTTGACTTCAAACTTTTTAATCTTTCTCAGAATTATGTCACAGGAAACTGTCTATACACCTCAGCCTGTTGGAATATATTACCTTCTTTTACAAATTGTTCATGCATTATTTGGAGCTATTTGAAAGGCTCTGGATTGGACTGCTTGAGGTAATTGTTGCATTAACAAAATAATGCCTGGAAAATAGAGTAAAACCTGCTTTGCTCTTCAAATGTAGATATCCTTGAATAGGAGTGTTTATTGATAAATTATATTTGCATAGCTTCAACTTCAGATATGCAGTATCTTAAATTTTAGTAGCATTTAGTAATATTTTAGTAATGTTTCTGCATAGCACTCATAAGATATTATAACTTTTATTCAACATTTGTCTAATTCATCTTGATTGAATTTTAAACCAAGAATTTAGAGAGGCAGAATAGCATAGCCTTGGGAATGGGACTAAAGTCTTGACTCTGACCCTTACTAGACAAACTATTTAACATCTTTCAGGATTGTTTTACAAATGAGGTACCTTGGTATACTTATGGGATCTATAGAGCTAAGGTGAAAATTAAATGCAACTGTGTAAAAGGTTTGTTTAACAATGGGCATACAAGGTGGTCCCCCACCCCCAACTGTAGCTGTTGTCAGATTTGGCAGTCTGAAATGTCGGTCCTTTGTGCGCTCAAGGCTGAAGAATGACCAGACATACCAAAGAAAGGTAAGCATGAAAATGAGGTTTATTGAGGAGAGAAAGATAGGATTATGGAGCAAGAGCAAGATATGGGTTTACAAAGTGAGATACATACACCACAGATGAACACCGGACCCGTTGTGGTAGCAAATGACAAAAAAAAAAAAAAAAGGCTTGGTTATGGTCTTATGGTCTGAGTCTTGCTTTATCATGTCCAGATAGAGACCTCCCCGTGGTTTAGAATGGGACCACTTTGATTGGACAGGTGGGAGTTATATGTCCTGGGTCTTAACTACACATGCGGATATCCCATGAGCCTCCCTAAAAGCCCATTTGTAGGGGGGAACCACAACGGCTCACACTTTCATCCCTAGGAGAACCAGAATCCCTCACTATCTACCTAACATTGTCATAATAATTATTATTGTCTGATTGTAGGTCCAACATAGTAGTGGGAGAATCTCTCAACCTTTTAGAAAAGAATACATTAGAGGCAAAGAGGAGTTTGTTAATTGTTGAGGAAAATGATCTTTTCAGGCTGAGGAGGTGGAATTTGATGAGGAGCAGATAGAGAATATGAAGAGTCAAAAGGGAGAAGCTTTGGAAACAGGACCCAGTGAAGTTCAAAGAAGGTACTGCTGTCACTGGGAAATCCCCAAGGCTAAATCTAGCTAATAGGATGGCTTAGTCTGAAGGATCAGTTTTTCAAGTTATACCTAGAATATCTAACTCTTCTCATCAAAATCATTTTCTATTATATTTGTCTCCAAAAAAGTAATTAAATGAGTGTCCCTTATGCTTTATAACAAATGACTTTGTTTATATTGCTTTAGTGGGAGAATTTTTAAAAATAGATTTGTCCCTTACAAAATATGAATGCTTGTGATGAGATAATTTTGTGTGAACTCTCTAAGGAACAGATATTAACCTTTGCTTTCTGGGTTAACCTATAATAAATGCTTGTATACAGCTATTAAGAAGACTTGTAAATATTGAAAGAGGCTTTACCCATGATGTAAAAATTATTTATCCTGTGTTAGTTAGTAAAGTACATAAGGAAATTAGAGCTTTTTCATAAAATAGCAATTACATTTGAAAATATAATTTTTATATATAATTTTTAGGGAAATAGCTTGGTGGATCAGGAATCAGGAGGCCTGAGTTTTTAAATTCATGCACATTTTTAATAGTGGTCAAATGACATCAGTTTCTGGGCCTATGTTTCCTTATTTGTATCTAATTAAAAGCAAAATAAAACAAAAAATAATGCCTGCTACTTACTGAGTACTTACCATGCTAAGTGTTTTATACTTTTTATCTTATTTAATACTTACAACATCTCTATGAGTTAGCTTTCATTATTAACTCCTTTTATGCTGAGGATGAAATAGAATTTAAAGTCAAGTAGCGTATCCAAGATTAGAAAGATAATAAATGGCCAAGACAGCAGTTGACCTCAGATCTGTTTGGCAGTAAGGCCTGTATTTTCAACTATTACACTAAAGACTGCAAATTGGAAGCCCAGGGGCAAGAGCCAGCCTACCAACATATATTGTGTGCTCTGTACCTTATGGAATAATTGAATTTCTGGAAACATTGAGTTCTTTTTCTCCATGGAAACAAGCAGCTAAATGGGCATTGCTCACCAAATCACCATGTTCTTTATCAGAATATGCCCTGTTGTTTGTCCAAGAGTGCAGTTAAGAATATTTTCTTCAACATCTGTTCTATCAAAAATTGGGAAATTAATGATCAACTTAAAGGGTCACATGTTTCACTGGACTGTGTCACTTATAATGCCTGCCTGATCCCTGTAGTAAGTGAATTTATTATCTCTGCATTCATTTTGAGTAAAAGAGGTAAATAATTTTATAGTTGCTTCCATTTTAAAAATTGTGTTTTCTAAGTGAGCTAATTTTATGATTATATTCAAGTTTTTGAAGACGTTATCTATTTAAAATTACTTGGGTAATTATTATGCAAATGTTAGAATTAGTCAATACTTTTTTCTTATCCAATAAGATTGATATTTCAACATCATAAGATTGATGCAATTCAACAATGGCATCATGATAAACGGGAAAAATTGAACTGTCGAAAAATAAACTAGTGCCATTGAAGCCATGTTTTATGGACATGTGGGACATTATTAGTTCTTTTTTAATGAAACATGACATTTCATAATATCTATTCTCAATATTTCAAGCTATTCACATTCCCACCAGTGACTTTTTCCTATAATTTCTCTGGACACAAAAATATTGCATAAAATTGCTTAAAGGATCTTTCATCTTCAGCTTTGCTTGGCATCTATGCTCTAAATTTCCAATAATTAAATTTTACAAATGCAAAGCAATCTATGGATTTGCCAGATGTTAGAATGATTACTTCTCATAAAATATTGCCCTGTTAATTGAAACATTTCTAGTTGTAAGCTTCATTTAAATAAGGTTTTAAATTTGTAAATACTGTTGCACCTGTTAGGGGAAGCATTCTGCACAGATTAAGTACAATGCAAAGATTACTGAAAAGGAAATGAAAAGATACGCTTTCTGATTAAGAGTGCAATATTTATGACAGGCTGGTGGTCCAATGCACATTTCTTCTGTCACTTAACAGCTGTTTCACATTTTTGTTCCAGATCAGTGTATTTATTCTCAGTAGGGCATGTCAGAGGGTCTGCCTTCTTAGTATATCAAAAGATCAATCCATGCCCTAGCGAGCTTTATACCACAAATTGAAGCTGGGGTTCTTCTCTCTGTTTAACCTTATATTTTTTGCTCTCCTGCTTGAAACATTCTATTTTAAACCCAATTTACCTCTATAATGGAGCATTTAACATTTAAATAATAATGAGATAAAAGGGTATTATAGATTTTATATAGCAGGAGTCACGGCATAATTGTTTCAATATAATTTGATAACCAAGAGACAGAAAGCCAAGTAGCATAGGTGTTTTGAAACTCTTATTCATTCTTTTAAAGCTAGATAAGTTTGATATGAATTCTGATTCTTAAACTGATATACAGCAGCACTTATGAATGTGTGGGGTGTGTGTGTGTGTGTGTGTGTGCATGTATATAAACCTTAACATTGAGGTAATTGTATGGGATAAAAATAATTTATTTGTGCAGATATAATATAGATAAAGTACTATAATACACATATCTACATTTTGGAGCAAAGTAACTTATAATTTACATGTTGAATCTTCATGTTTATTCTAAGTGGCAGAAGAATTTGTTACTTAAATTAGAGATTATTCTCCCATTGCATTTTATGATTGGAACTTAGTCACTGTCATTGTCATTTTAACATAGTAATAGTTCAAAACTCAATTAAAATTCTTGACTTAAGGAACCAAAATTGTTACATTTAACTATGTACAAGTTGTACTCATCTTTTGCAGTGTCTGATAGAATCTGTTTCATACTAATAGCTATAAAACTTATGTAAAGTCATGGGTTTACCCCCCACCCCCCAATTCCCTAGTGTTCGCTCCCACCCTTTGAGCAGCATAGTGTTAATCAGTCAATACCAGTTGGGGAGCGGAATTAGGGGTCTCAGTAGGGGAAAGGAATTCCTCAAAAACTGATTCATGTGATTAACTGTACACCTCGGTAAATTCACTGAAAATCATTTAATTGTACACTTAAAATGAAGTGTTGGTTGTACGTAGATACAGTTGGAGCACTACATATGTACTCTCTGGACTACTTTGACAGAGTAGGTTTTTGAATGTAACAAGATAAGTCAACTTGAGTGGTACTATATTTTGGGAAATCAGCTCACTACAAATTGTGACTGTAAACATTGTACTGTAAATGTTTTGTAGTTTTCCCCCAATAAAATTTTCGGAAGAAAAAAAAAACTTATGTAAAGTCACTTAAAAATGAGAAAAGTCACTTTTCTACTTCAAAACGTGACAGTTGGAAACAGGATGGAAAGGGGTTTGTTAGCGTTGTCTCTAGCCAATTCCCTTTCTTTGTAATTTATTTTAGAAAAAGTTCTTACAATATGGTATCAAAATATATGGTATCATTATTTTCAGATCAGACTTGTTTCATTTAGGGAAGAGTTCTCAAATATTTTGCTCTAAAAATCTATTTACCTTCAAAAAGTTCTGAAGGTTCCCAAAAAAGAGATTTTGTTCATATGGATAATATACACAAATATTTACCGTACTGAAAACTAAAAGTGAGGAAAAGTATATTTATTAATCCGTTTAAAATATCAATAATTAAATTATTGCTAAATTATTACAATTAATTAATAATAATTTAAATATAATGCAAAGTAATGACTTACTTTTACGAAAAATAATTCTATTTCCCTAGACACAAAGATATAAATGAGAGGGGTGGCATTGTTTTATATTTTTGAAAATCTCTTTAATATGACTTAATATGAGATAGCTGCATTTTCTTATCTATTTCTACATTTAATCTTTTGTAATATATTGTTTGGTGGAAATATATGAAGAAAATTTGGTGTAATATTCTTTTCATATCACAGACATTTTTCTTTGGAACTACACTGAAACTTGACAAATGTCAGTTTCCTAAAGTGTGGAAAATCTGAATTCATATTAATGAACTTTTTGTACCCTGTACACTTGTGAATGTGAAGTGAAAAAGGCATATAATGTCACTAGTATTATGAAAATAGTTTTGATCTTGGGGATCCTTGAAGATCTCTGGAATACAGTTAAAGAAATGCTTATTTGGGGAAATGGCCTTGGTTAAACTAATCTACTTCCTTTTTTGTAATGTCTGACAAGATGTTCAACTTTGCTTCTTACTCAAGAATTTGAGCTGTGACTCAATATAAACCTGTATGTGTCTTTTCCAGTCGTCTTTGGATATTGCTGTCCCATTCATCTGACAAACAGCATGAAGCAGATAATATAATACTCCCATAAACTGTGGTTCTACAAAGATTTCTGTTTCTTAGTGGCATTTTTTTGGAAGAGAAGGTTAAACCCCAATCAACAAATCAACACTTACAGAGCAGACTTGAAAACCTTGATTGTACAGTATATAAAAGGCCTGTCACAGAGGGAGTACTATTATAGTCACTATACGCTTCCAAGAACCTGAGGAGTAAACATAAGAAATTGAAATATGAGACGGACAGATTTTGGGGGGGGGTGGGGGAAGAATGGAGATACTACTGAGACTCAAATGGATCGTTCAAAAGATCATACTTCAAATTGCGCAATATTTTCAAATGGCTGTAAGGAGGACAGATTTCCCCTAGCAGTAGCCCTTGCTCAGAATTCTAAATAAGGATATTTATTCTAAATGGCTATCATAATTGGATCAAAATATATAGCACATCCACTGTATTTTAACTTTAATGTTATTTTCAGGGATTGTTTTGTGATCATCTCTGTTATGAGGGAACCAGTTATATAATGAAGATTTTGATAATTTCAATAATACTTGCAGGTAGATTTAATGATAGACCATGTTATAAATTTGGCAGCTTTCAAGTTAAGAATATAGGGCAACTTCAACGTGATTTATTTATATGTTTTTTATTTCAAACTTATTCATTTATTTAACCAGCAGTTATTAAGCACTTTCTGTGATCCAGGCGCTATGTTAGAAATACAAAGATGAATAAAACATGCCCCCTTTCCCTCAAAGTAGTCACAGTCTAGATTCAGACTCATGCAAGCAATATAATAGAGTAAACACAATAGAAGTTGTCATAACTTAACCAACTTGCAGGATTAACTGACGGTTTTCCTTCTATTAAAATGTAATGACTAATGACTAATGATCAAGGATCTTTAAAGCTCATCATCGTAAGATCCTTTCTGACTTTTGCATACTTGTGTTCTCTTAGGTTCAATAATAATACGGTTTCCTGGGTCAGCTATATTCCAGATCTATCTATATGCTCCTCAGTTTAAGATGACTTTGTGTACCGATAAACCCACCATAAATTGAAAGTATTGTGTCAAAAATGTATTTAACACAATTAACCAACCAAACATCATAGCTTAGCCTAGCCTACTTCAAACATGCTCAGAACATTTTCAGTGTAGTATTCAATAAATTACATATTTAAGATTTTATTATAAAATAGGCTTTGTGTTAGATTTTGCTCAGCATTGCAAGAGGCATATCCCTAGCCTGGGAAAAAATCAAAATTCAAAATTCAAAGTACAGTTTCTACTGAATGCTTATCATTTTTGTACCCTTATAAAGTCCAAAATCATAAGTCGAACCATTATAATTTGAGGATTGTCTGTATCTGCCCTTTGCATTTGTTATTCATGATTAAGTAATTTAACTATTCTATAAACTTGTGAATCATAAGTATGAAAAAAATTACTTCTAAGAAACCTATATTAATAACTGTCTAGAAGGTGACCTGCTAATAAAAAATTGATGTTCAGAGAACCAGGTAACTCTCAAAGATTGGGAGTAATTTAAAGTAATGTAGATGCATTCTGCAATCAGTTTACTTCCCAAGTATTTTTAAAAGTTCCACTTTAAATAAAAAGAAACTTGAAATACAGATAATGTATAGGGCAAGAAAGAAATATAATTTTATTCTACAGGCTGATGTTCAGAAAAAAGGCCTTGGGTTTCTATCAAAATATTGGCCAATAAATATGCACTCACCAGTTTTTAATTAAAATGTAGTATTTACATGTTTGATTTCCTTTTCTTTAACTTATTTATTTGAACTAGCTTCTAATTAATTAACCTATTAACCAGTGGAACAAATCATATTGGCTAAAAGGGCTTCTAATATAGAGTGAAGTGATACAGACAGGGTGGTATCAAGGAAAATTATATTTAACAAACACTCATCACATTTTTGCCAGGCATTCCTACAGATGAGAAAACTGAGGCACAAAGTGATTAAGAAACTTGGCCAAAGTCACACATCACTTAAATGGTAGAATTAAGATTCAAATCCAGCATTTTATTATCATATTTCTGGGCTCTTTTCTCCACTTTAATGCTATTTCTCAAGGCTTTCTAGATAAAATGAAGTACAGCTATATGTCTCTTGACAATGGGAATACATTCTGAGAAATATGTTGTTAGGTGATTTCATCATTTGTATACAATGAGAAACCCTTATAGTAATTTATATATTTTTTTTACAGAGTCTCTAATTAGAGTCTAAGCTTCCCAAAGTTTACATTTCCAGCAAATATAAGTGAAAGATTCAAAGCATTATTAGAAAAATATGATAAAATCAAACTACTCTAAATATGAGTATTTAGTTTCCTAAGTTTTAAAAATAAAGATATGGTGATGATTTTACTTATCTTTTCTTTGCATGGTAATTGTCCCTGTAGTGTGATAGCTGGTAGGTTTAATATGTTGCATTTATCCCATCACTTGTCTCCTAATTTTATTTCCAAGAAGATGAGGAGATGGCTAAGTTAATTTCTTCTAATTTCAATGATATTTGAGTATAATATTTTTAGGTCTAAAAACATTCTGGGAACTAATTTAGATGAGTTTTAAAAATGTATAATTAAAATGTTTAGAACAGTTTTGGTACTGACACGCTCTAACAATAAACTCCAGAAGGAAGTAGCATATTTGGAGCTCAAGCAGCTGTGGATGATGACTATGGCCATAAATGAATTTCCTTGTCCACGCCCTAATCTCCACAACTTCTCCATCTTATTTTCTTTATATTTGGAATAGCAGGTCTTCTATGTCTTTTCACAGCTTACATATACAGAATCTTGTTTTTCAGTAAGCAAATGTTTCTGTATAAAACAATGACAGACACAACAGTGGCCTTGAAGTCTCATCAATGTTAAAAAATTAAAAACAGACTGAAGCCAAGGCCACTTGGCTTATAAAGATCGATATTGCTTCCCCATGAGAGTTCTGCTTTTATATTAGTCTCAAGAGGGTCACAGTTGTCTTCAGTCTCCTTTCTTGAGGGTTTTGTCCCTGTGATTTTAAATGAATACAGATAATTCTGCTGAAAGAAAACAAAGTATTTGTCAATGTTTTGATTTTTACACTCTCTTGTCAATAGCCTTAGCCTTGAAAGTATTCTTATGCAATTTTCTCTTATTGGTAGAGAACATTTTAAGTTTAAGTAGTGTAGTGTTTATGTAGTACTGAGAAGTGGCAAAAGTAGGAAAAAATAAACTGCATCTTTATGTACAAAGTCAATTTTAGTTCTTTTTTAAATCAGCATTTCATTGCTTTACTTTTATTCATTGATAATTCTTATCAGAGCATTAGAATTTTTACACACACTGCATGCTTACAGATAATTTCTAGTTTATGACTCAGGTACATATATAATATATACATATATATATATATATATAGAGAGAGAGAGAGAGAGAGAGAGAGAAATAGAAAGAGAGTGCTTACATTAAAAAGAAATTTTATATGAATAATGCTGGGACCTATGCTTAGAAATAATAAAATTGGATTAGGACATTGCTTATGGCAAAACACTGAGGTTAAATGTAGGGTGCTTTGTCTCTCTGTAGCAGACCTACTGCCCAGGTTAGGAATGCAAGTCCCACTGGCTATCATATAAAAAAAATGCTAAACATCTTAGAGAAATGCAAATCAAAACCACAATGAGATACCACCTCACCCCAGTGAGATTGGCCTCTATCAAAAAATCCCAAAACAACAAATGCTGGCGAGGATGTGGAGAGATAGGGACTCTCTCACACTGTTGGTGGGACTGCAAATTGGTGCAACCTTTGTGGAAAAGAATTTGGAGATTCCTCAAAGAGCTAAAATTAGAATTACCATTCGATCCAGCA
>CAUYRT010047623.1:0-33346 GCA_963574885.1 Lepilemur ruficaudatus
TTTGCCCATTTTTAAAATTCTTGAGACATGGTGTCGATTATTTTCTAGAAAGAATTATGTGCACATCAGCAGGATGCCATGTGTCAGAAGATGCAGGAACGGGGCATTCGGGGTTCCCCAGTGTGGGTCCCACAGCCTCAGCCTCAGTGGGTCCTGGGGTGTGTCTCTCATTCCCGGGCAGTGGCCGTTATCTGCCACGATCCTGAGTCACTGAGGAAGCTCTGTTCTCGGGGCGTGGGTGGGAGGGGAAGTGGGTGCTGGACCGAGGCCGACAGGGCAGTGCAATTAGAAAGCTGCCCTCCCAAACAATTAAAGCCCCCATGTCAGCTCAAGGCGTCTACTCCACGTCACTCGGGAGCTCTGCCATCCGAAGGACTCATGCTCCAGGCCTGCCAGATGGTTGAGGGTTGTGGCAGGTGGTCAGGGGCCGGATCAGGTCTGACTGCAGCTAGACCTGCCCGGAAGGTTCCATGTGTGCTCAGACCCTCTCGTGCTCGGTGTCCGACCTCCAGCAAGCACAGGGTGTCTTTCCACTTTTGCTCAAGGCCTCAGGGCCTGCACAGCCCAGGAGTGTCGGGGAGCTCGTGCCCCTGGAATTCTTAATGGCTGATGACGGGCTTTGGCTCTGACTCGGGTTGGCATGGGGTGAGCAGTCTTGGGAGGCCTTCTGTGTGTCCCTGCCTGGGGAACTGGGTCCCCCTTGCCCATAGCTGGAGCTTCAATGATGCCTTATAGTGCTGGCATTTCCTCTTTCCTTTTGTTACTTTCCCAGTCCCTCCCTCCTGCTTCTGGGGCTCCCCCCTCCGCCCCCAGATAAATCACCTGCACCACATGCTTGTCTCAGGCTCTGCGTCTGGGGGAACCAGATGTGGGTTCACTGTATGATCACATCCTGGCTACACGAAGGTGAGCCAAGACCTAGGATAACTCACATTATCTATTTATTTATTTATTTTTTGAGATACTCAGGCTGGAGTGCAGTGGCGTCATCATAGCTCATTGCAGCCTAGAACTCCTGGGCTCAAGCGATCCTCCTGCCTCAGCCTCCTGAGTAGCTGGGACTACAGGCATACTCCACCACGCCGGGCTAATTTTACTTATTTTTTGTAGAGATGGGGTCTTGCTATGTTGCCCAGGCTGGTCTCGAACTCCTGGCCTCAAGTGATCCTCCTGCCTCAGCTTCCCACCACACTATTTGAAGCCTTCTCGGAAGGAACTGTCAAAAACTCCACAGCTGCTATGCCACTCACACTGGAGTGAGAGCGGGTGTCTGGGACAGGGAGGCTAGCGGGGCCCAGAGTATAGATTGTGTGTGTCACAACTTAGTGGAGCACCCATTGGCCAGAGGCATCGATGACAGCAGCTAATTCAAACCGTCCTTTTATTAAAATAAACTGTGTTAGGAATTAAGTATAATGTCTGCATGAACTTTGAAGGTCAGACAAGAGATGCTGTGGAAATTTCCCATTTTCAGAGAGCTGCTCTGAGCTGCTGCTCCAAGAGCCCCCAAAGATTCAAGTTTGCCCTCCTCTCCTGGGGAGCTCCCTGGGGCCAGAGAGGGGGCTGTTCATGATCCTTAACTCCTGCCCAAAACTCTGGAGTTTGCCGGGCACGTCCACATTTTTATCTCGGAGCCCCCAGTGAGGTAGGGCAGCAGCATCAATTACTTTCGCCCTTGTTTCAGGAGCAGAGGGGTTAAACATCGTCCAAAGCCAGAGCCAGCCAGGGCTCACCAGGTGGAACCCATGTCTTCAGACAGAACTGCCAACCTTTCTCCTCCACGTGCTGCTTTCTGGGTTGGGTGCCCTGCGATGCCACATGGCTGCCTGGGGGTAGGCGGAGCTTGGGCTTGGCCAAGACTGACCTTGACCAAGACGGCTTTAGGAAATTTGTGGTTTATAGTCCCCGCCTGGGATGAAGGTTGCCCTCTGACATTTGTTCAGGGACATTGCTGCCTGAATGCAGGTGGGTTGGTGGATAATGCCACTACGATTCTTTATGCCAAAGGAATGTTCTGTGTTCCTTTCTCTTATCTGTACTTGGACTTGTGTGTGCATTTGGGAAGGAGTCTTGTGAAGCACCTTGTTCCTAGACCACAGTTCCACCTGAGCCCGCAGATTGCTTCAGGAGCCTGGGAAGAGAAGGAGGATGAGGCAGAGGTTGTGGCTGGGATGGTTCTAGAAGGAGATGCGTTTGTGTTGGAAGCTGCACACAGACTCTCGCTCCCCGGGGGGCTGGGGGAGTGAGGCATTTAGCTGCTGAGCTGGTTCAGGTCATAACTGGGGAAAGGGCCCACCATCCCGTACGGGCCTGGATCTGTGCCTCCCTCCAGCCTCGGCGGGTGGCGGCACACGCGAGCGGAGGAGGCTGCCGCCTTGGTTCTGCCCGGGCAGACGCGGGCCTGTGCTGAGCCTGCTCCCCACCCCGCCCCACCTGCCTTGGACCTCGTATTTTTCCAGTGATGAGGAAAACAGTCGCAGCAGGTTCTGCGGGTCCTGCGGGTTGGGGGAGAGTGTTTCCAAGTCTCTGGAATGTTGTTAGCACAGAAACCACGACCGCACCCTTGCTGGGAGGAGTCAGCTTCTGGTTGCTATAACAGATGGTAGCTGTTACCAGCCTTGATGCTACAGAGGTGACAATAATGCTCACAGCTGACGACAACTGCTCACTGTAGACCAGTCACTGCAATTGGTCCTTTCTGGCATTGGCACATCATGTGAGCTTAAGATGGGTTCTGTTATTGGTCCCATTTTTCAGATGCAAAAACTGAGGCTTACCAAGGTGAGGGATTTGCTCCAAGTGGCACAGTTACTAAGCGGGTCCTGAGGGCGCCACCGCGGCACCATCCCCTGCCATCCCCTGCGCCTTTTTCTAGGGCCAAGCCTGGCGCTTGGGCTGCAGAGGGATCATTTCCTTTTCATCTCACAACGACTTTCGAGGCAGGTATTGCCGTTAATGGGATCTTAATAGGGGCGCAGGTGCAGTGGCCTGCCCTGGTCTCGCAGCGGAGATGTGGTGGGCCAGGCTCTCGAACCCTGTCCTGCTGCCCCTAAAGCCCTTGCCCTTTGCCGCCAGCTGCGGCTCCATGGCTGGGGGCCTAGGGAAGGAGGAGTCTTGCAACTGGGGCCAAATCAGCGGAGATCACGGGACGGGGTGATGCATAGGCCGTGGCCCCACCTTGCACCCTCCACTAGCCACAGAGCAGAGGCCGCGTGGGCTGTGTAGGCGAGGCTGGGGCACACACTGAAGGTGGCAGGTGGCAGTGCACAGCACGGTGCCAGGCGCCTGGTGCATCAGTCCATGCGTGGCCAGGCCCTGGCGATGAGACTTTGGGCTACTTTGGAATTGAAAAGCAACAAAAGAAGCTTCTCTCCAGATCTCCAAAAAAAGCATGATAACCTGGGCAAGCTGATTAATAAGGATTTCTCCATAATTAAATTGTAACGTTGTCATCCTTCCAATAAAAATGACATTAGCATTTTTCTGTTCACCTAGAAATCCATCGCACACCTAGAAAATGCAGAGATAGCCATGAGCCTTCAGGGTCATTTGCTTTGTTCATGGATTCATTGCTTAATCATCAAATGCCCTTGCTCAGAGCCTGGGGTCCCCAGGCCTGCCCTCAGGGACCTCACAGTCTACGGGGGAGATGCAGAAGTCTTTGGGGCAGCTGTAGAACTTGGACTATATTGGTCAATTGGCTGATTAATTCATTCATTGAATATTTATTGAGCATCTATGTGCATGAAATTGATATTTAAATTATTCATCTCTTGCATTCATTTATTAATTTTAGAATAGGAAAGTGGCTTGTGATATGTGTTCTATAAAAACGCAACAGATTCGTGACCTTGGTCACTTCTGGGATAAAGATTATCTTCAACAGATCAAAAGTGAGGTTAAGGTTTTGAGTCGTTCCCCGCAACATTGTATTGCTGATTGACAACTAGGATCACCCCTGTGTTTCTCCATCCTGACGTCACATTAGAATCATCTGTGCCCTGGGGCAGCTGCTCCAGGTCAAAGGGCAGGACCCTGGGTCCAGAGTCCAGTCCTGGAAACCTGTCTGCTTCCCAGAGCCTCCCTGTGCCTCATTAACACCCAACGGGATGATCCCTGTGGATTCACCCACGTGACACTGTGAGAGCTGCCTCGGCCCTGCACCACCCACAGGTGAACTGGGTGAGGCAAAACCCATCCGCGGGCCTCGGGCAGGTGAGACTCACTCCACCGAGCCCGGGATCTAGGCGGTTGGCAGTAGACAGTCTTCTCGCCTGCAGGGGCACGGACTGGCTTCCAGCCAGGACTCAGGGTCCCTTCACTCTGGGCACACCTGTGCCGACCGGGGTGGGGAGGACTGCCGATTCCAAGACGTCACTTTGCCACTGACATGTGCTGATTTAAGAGAATCAAAGAGAGCGGTGTATTTATTGCTGAAGTCGTTTCAAATGGAATTAGGCACCTAAATCAAATTTGCTGTGGCTTCTCTTTTTTTAACCACCTCCAGAGCACAGCGTTGCGTTAACTCCGCACGTGCAGAAACCAGCTTGCAGAGAGTGCCAGGAGGGCCCCGGAGTCACGCAATTAACTCAAGCTCGTCATTGATTATTATTAAAATTATATTAATAAGTTATAATATGGTAGCACCAGGGAGCACTTCTACCGTGGTGGGGGCTTATCCTCCCAGCAGTGCTGGGAAGGGAGGGCAGGGTTCTGGTAGGAAAAGAAATGGACGCTGAAGGGGCTGCCCAGGTCACTCACCTGGGCACAGGGGGGCTGCCGTCTACCCAGACCAGTCGGTTCCACATCCAAACCGGGCAGCTCTCCAGTCTGATGGTGCCGTAAGAAAGCCACCGTGTGATCCATGCTGGGCTTGTTCTAGGCGTTTTTAGTTGTCGCCAGGACCTAGTGTGATACGAGGAGTGAGTCTGGGCCCCCGGCCCCTCCCTAGCCCACCAACAGCATGCCCGGGAGAAATAGGGGCCGAGGGGTCGGGTTGCCAGACAAGATAGAGAACAGCCTGTGAAATTTGCATTCCGGGTAAACTAGGAACACTTTTTTAATATATCCCACATATTACATGGGACATACTTATATTAAAACTTACTTATCTGAAATTCAGATTTGACTGGGCATCCTGTACTTGCGTTTGCTAACTCTGGCATCCTAAGGTGGGGGTGACGCCTCTTGTTACTTGCTCCCTCTCAGGCCCGGAACCTCTCACGCCAGGACAGCCCACGCGTCCCTCCGTGCCCTCGAGGGAGCTCGGGGCCTGCGCCGCCAGACTCGGGGTCGCAGGGGAGGTGTGAGTGGACCGATGCCCTTTCACGAGGGGTTCTGTTTTGGACATGGACTCGGGCCCCGCTTTGCCCCCAGTTGGTAGCCTGGCCCTTTTGGAGAGAAGGCCCAGGGTAGGGCCCACCTCAGCCTTGGGCTTCACTTCTCTATGCCTCAGTTTCCTCATCTGCAAAAGGAGGGTGATCCTGGTGGCTGCTCCCCCGGGGTTGTCTCGAAAAGCTCTTGGCGCAGAGCCTGGCACTCGCTAAGCGCTGCCGAAGGATCTGTTAACACGATGAATCCTATGGGACCTGCCTGGGCGCCCTGAGGAGGGAGCGGGAGCGGCCAACCCAGGCCCAGCGGCTGTGCGAGCGGTGAGACGATGCGGATTACTGCGAATGGCAAGTGTGTTTTCGCAGGAAGCAGTATTTCTACATATTTTAAAAGAAACATGATACCTCCTGTTTATCTGCTTCGTAGAATTCTGGGTTTGGCGGGATTTTACCAGGCCCGAATGGCAGCCTGTTTGCAGAGGAGGGATCACTGGTGTTAAAGAAGGGCCGTCACCGACAGCCCTCTGAGACCCCGCACGTCGCTTCAGCCCCGTCTGTTCCCTGGGGACCTCTTGGGCCTAATCACAGCCTGTGGCACTGAGTGGGGATGGTCCCCCTGCCCTGGGTCCAGCAGGCTGTGAGCGCCCCAGGGCAGGAAGCAGGTTGAAGCTATTTCTATATCCAGCCGCGGGCCTGGCCACGTGCGAACCCCCTAGCGTTTGTTGACAGGATGGAGGACAAGGCAGGTGGTCTGGGTGGGATCCTTGTGGCTTAGAAAGCTCCAGGGCAAAGAGCTCCCTGGAGGGCGGAGGGAGGTGCCCACGTGGAGGTCGCACCCACTTGAGTGACTGTTCCTTCTGCTCCACATAATTTTATCTGGCAGCCTCAGATGCTACCTGGCAAATTCCCTTGCCCAGGGACTACTGGGCCCTCGGCCACAGGAATATTTTTTTTCTTTAAGCAGAGGATCCCTTCAGCAGGGATGACAGAAGGTGAGATGGGTGGTGGCCTTATGATTGCAAACTATGTGCCATGTACAAAAAAATGGCACTTTTGGACCATTTTATATACATTTACTCATTTAATCCTCACAACTCTATAAGGTGTGTTTCATTATTCCCATTTCACAGATGAGGAAGCTGAGGCTCAGAGTTTAAGCGACATCCTCAAGGTCACACAGCCAGCAAGGGGTGGAGCTATAACTTGAACCCAGGCCATCATGCTCTGCAATGTGTGCCCTGCACACCGCATGGTAGAGCCTACCTCTAAGCCCTCCGAAATATTTACTGTCTGATTTTGTACCAGAGGCCTCCTGAGGGCAGGTCCTGCTCATCACAAGCCAGGGAGTCTTCCATCCACAGTCTTCTCTGAGCACCTCTCCACACCAGCTCCTAGGGTGGGCATAGGGGTGCAGAATTCAGACACGGTTCCAGCCCTGGGGGTGCTTATAGTCTAGGGAGGGAACCAGGTAGGTACAACCAGAGCCATGAGTGGTGGGCGTCAGGGGGAGGTGGCAGCCAGGTCCCAGAGGCCCCCAGCCCCAGCTAGATTGGCAGCGGGATACCTCCTGCTGCCTCCCATCCCTGGCCTGATGCTCACCCTGCACGCCCAGACCTCTCCCACGCCCTGCAGGCCAGGCCTCAGCTGACCCGTTCCTCCCTGTTTCACAATTGCCTTCCTGTCCCCTCCTCCCACCATCCCCACAGCTGGACTGAATGGCCCCATCCAGTGGGGGTAGCGGCAGAGCCCTGGCAACCCGTGACCTTTGGCTTCCTGACACCCAAGTCTCCCACGAGCCCATCCTCCAGGGACAAGGACCTTCATTTTGTAGCAGTGCCTTCCTTTCTTCCTTGTTTCTGTTGGTCTCTCAACACATGTAGTTGGATCATCCTGAATGAGATGTTCGATCTCTGGCCAGTAAACCCACATCCAGGACAGCGGAACCGCCAATAATCATGAGATTTAGTGCATCAGTCCCGGGGTTAGGGGAAGGAATGATCCGTTCCTGGGGAGGCCCCAGCAGCTGGTGCCACGAGGCGAGCTCCGCCAGCCAGTGAAGGACACGACTTCTCTGATCGCGGCCTCGTTCCCAGGGCTGGGAAGGCTGGCCGCAGTGGGATGCTGTCTTTTGAACATCCTGGGAGCTCCTATTGTTCTCGCTGTCAGAAGTTGACATGTTCCATCTTGAAGCTAAAGCCTACAAGAACATAAGTTCTTTGAAACCAGGCCCAGTGGGTGATTTGGAGAAACACATTTCACTTTCAAGATGGATTATAATCATGTGAACGTTGGGAGAGCTTCGCTTTGTCTTTCCACGTGGATTGCAGAGGAAGCTGGTTACCACGAGCACATGCCAGTCATTCACACGTGGCCATCCAGCCGTTTGTTCGTTAGACGGTTATTTGCTGAACGCCTGCTATGTGCCAAGCTCTGAACCAGGCGGTGGGCTGAGACACGGTGACACTGGTGCCTGCCCTGGCAGCCCCCAACCTGGCTGAGGACCACCGCAGCCAGCACCGGCAGGGTCCTTCCTGACGCCCTAATGTGGCCGCAGGGGGCCGTCAGAGGAAATGATCCCGCAGCTGCAGCAGAGCACAGCGCACAGCCCGCGGGTTGGGTGTCTTCTTTCCCCGCACTAAGAGGTAAGAGGGAGTGATTAAGAGCCTGGATTTAAGCCCCTGGTCTTGCCACTTCCTGGCTGGGTGGCCTTGGGCAGGTTACTTAACCTCTCTGAACTAAACAGGGCTAATTTCATATCCAGTTCTTAACGGTGCCTTGAGGATGAAAGGAGACAGTGCGCATGCGGCACTTTGCACACGGCTGGCACACTGTGTGCACACACAGCCGCGGACACAATTGCCGTTGTGATTATTTATGGCCTCTGCCCCTGTGGGTTGAAGAGTGCGGCTTCACACGAGCTCGCGCCTGTCGTCATGCTGTGCCATCTAGGAGGTTCCCGCGGGCAGCCTCTGTCCCACCACGCGGGGCCCGGCTGCTCAGTGAGGCTCCCCACAGGCAGACATCGGATAAAACACTCCTCAAATATGCAGCGGCCTTCTGGACCCAAGTGTGGCCTTTTGACGGAATCCAAACTTCACAGAATAAATCCTTAATAAAAGCATTTGTTCTCTGAAGTTTGGATTTGGTCGAGAGGCCACACTTGGGGATCTGCAGGGCCACATGTGGCCTTAAGGCCGTGGGTTCCCCACCCCCGCGAGGGGCTTTCCTGCTCTTCCCACTCTCTTTTTGTCTTTGCAGCCTGACCTGCCAATGCCCTCTGTCTGGCTTGTCTCTGGAGCCACCCTGTCCAGGAAGGCTTCCTGGATTTCCCCTTTTAAGCACGTCGCCTGTCCCTCCCCAGTTCCTCTCAGCTAGGCAGAGATTGGGCTTTCCTGGGCCTGTGCCTGGCACAGGTATGGGCTCTTGCACTGCTGAGCCTGCCTGGAACCGGGGTGTGGACAGCTGGACACTGGCAGTGGTCACAGCAGGATGTGGTGGGTGTGGCAGGGATGTGGCAAGATGGCCCGAGGTCCGAGGTCAGAGGACGAAGCAGCTGTTTCCATTTGCCCGGCTGGGCCCGGGCCAGCTCAGTGCCCCGGGGCTGGGACAGGCAGGGCCGAGACCCTGGTCGGGTGAACGGTGCTGAGTGGACAGAGCTGGTGTCTGGGTCTGTGTCCTCATTTGCCTGTAAAAGAGCAATGACTTATGTTTTCAGGGTGCTGTTCGAGAATGTCTTCAGTTTTGTAAACATCCCCTGGCAGGAGAGCTGACCATGAGGGCTACGCTTCATCTTCTCGGCACTGCTTGTGGTCACTTGCCGAGCAGCTGTCATGTGCTGCCCTGCCCTGGGCTGCTGGCTGCAGTGAGAGGGCCACCGTCGGGCGGGGACGAAGTCTGAGGTGTCCTGGAGCTCATGGCTGGGGGAATCGGGATGGACGTGCAGTTCAGGACCTCGGAACCCTCCTCTGAGTCACCCAGGCTGAGGGGACTCCTCAAGGACATCCCTTAACTCCTAACCCTGTCCCACAGTGCCCTGCTCACACCACAGCAGGGCCTGTGTGGCTGGCGCTCCATGGACACCAGGCTCTGGCAGATGCCCCGGGAAAGAGAGGGTTTGTCATCTAAGGAGTTTGGGAAGTCCCGTTCACAGAGAGTCACATTGCCCAATAAAGAACACTTTAAAGGGGCCTGAGAAGTCCTGCAGTGAAGAAGCTTGTGTGGCTTTATTTAAACCAGGGCTTGGCAAATTTTCCTATAAAGGCCCACGTGATAAGTCTTGGAGGATCTGCAGGCCACAGGCTCTGCCACAATGACTCACCTTGGCGCTGTAGTGTCAAAGCAGCCAGGGACAATACCTACCCCAGTGTCCCAGTCAGGCTTTATTTACACAAGCGGGAGGTGGGCTGGGTTTGGCCTGAAAGCTGTAGTTTGCTGACCATGATTTAAATCATCCTCCTTTCCCTCCCTCTCCTAGCTCCTTCCGCCTTCCCCCCGCCACAGTGTTTTATGGAGGGCAGTTATGTGCTAAGAGCATGCTTGCGTGCTGCCACTTGTCCTCAAGCCAGCGTGGTTATGTTTCATGCACGGGATCCAGTCTTTAAGTTACTGTGTCATTCACAGCTTGAATAATGCAAGACCTATTTCCCATAGCGCAGACAGAGGACAGGGTGTGATTACTCACCAGCTGCGTGGTGCTGACACCGGCACCACAGCGAGCCCAGTTACAGCTCATTCAGCCAGCAGGTTTGCAATTATGCAATTCTTGACACATTTTAAACATTTTAAAAGGGGGATTTGCATTATTTTAAATTTTGCACACAGGGACGCTTTCTTGACATTTTTATGCCACATTTTCTCCAGAATTCAAATCACCCAGGATGCACTACACACCTGTTAGCACCCCAAGGGCTGTGGGTCCCCGGCACCCACTTTGGGAAACATCGGTCTGGGGGTTCACAGTGACAAAGTGCTTTAGTAGCCGCTGCTGAGTCAGGCCCCTGATCCTGGGAGCTCCCAGCCGAGCAAGGCCAGAGCACTGAGCCCAGTGGGTGAGCCCCCACGCTGGTGGTGGCATGGGTGGGTGGCGTCCTCTTTCCTGCTCTCCCGCCCTTAGCCCTGGCATCTCTGCAGAGCCTCGGCAGAACCTGCAGCAGGGCACCCCAGGCCTCTGCCTGGGACCCTTAAGACAATCTTTGCCATCGATTGGCTTGGCAAGACTGGTTCTCCTTGAATTTTCATCACTGCTGAGTCAAGTGCTTTGGAGAAGATTAAAGAAAGTCCTAGTATTGGCTTTTATTTAATTTCTTTTTGTTAACGTCTGCCAACAACCAAGGCAAGGAGGAATTGCTTTCTTGAAGGTCCTTTGGTCCTTGGTTCAGATGCCCACAGAGCTTTCCAGGAGTGTGGCAACTGCTGGAGGCGACTTCATAAAAGATATCGATGGAGCCCCTAATGGGTGCCAAGGTCGGTGCCAGGCCCCCACCTGCTTCTTCCCTTTCAATCCTTACCCCATTTCTACCAGCAAAGTTTTGTTGTTCCCATTCTACAGGTGAGGAAACAGAGGCTTACTTTTCCGAGTGAGTACCAGGGAGGGAATTCATTGCTGAACACTCACGCTCCTTCCTGGTTCCTTCTGAGACTAGGGGACGTGTGTGGTGATGTTGGACCAAACAGTGAAAACCTCTTTGTGAATCCGGGTCTCTCAGCCTGGGTTTGTGGCAAATGCCATGCACAGGTTGGAGTCTCCTTATAATAATGATAATTCCCGCATCTGACCCTGTCTGGCAGAAGTCTAAACACTTCCACTTTGGAGGGACCACCGGTGTTTCTGCCTGGCCAGCTGCTTTATCTACTCTTTGGGAATAGCCCCGTAATTTTCCTTTGGGGAACAACCCCTCCTCTTCTGTCAACCCCAGGGCTTGTGCGGTTGACTCCAGCTGCCCTGCTCCCCTCAGATCATGGGGATTGGTTCAAGAATGGGGAAGTGGCCCAAGCCCAACCAGGGAGACCCAATTTTGGAAGTTTTGCTGGAAACCGTTGCTTTGTGCGGGTTGCCAGGCTGGCAGAACCTGAGCTTAGAGTGCAGGGGCCATGGTTTCCAGCTGTGGGAAGTCTGCTTGAGAATACAGCCTGCCTAGGGACAAGCAGAGTGAGAGGTGGAAGGAGGTGGATTCCGCACGTGAGCACCTGGATCCAGTTGTACCTGAAGCTTGGACTTGGACTTCTTAACCATCCATCATCTTAACCACTTTCAAGTGTGCCGTCAGTAGTGTTAAGTACATTCACATTGTTATCCACCCAATCTCTAGAACTTTCTCATCTTGCAAAACTGAGACTTTATATCCATTAAACAACATTTCCCCTTCCCTGCTGCCCCAGCCCCGGCAGCCACCATTCTACTTTCTGTCTCCGTGACGTTGACTCCTCTAGATGCCTCACGTAAGTGGAGCCACACAGCATTTGTCTTTCTGTGTCTGGCTTATTTTGCTTAGTGCGACGTCCTCGAGGTTCATCCACGCTGTGGCGTGTGTCAGAACTACTCCCATTGCAAGGCTGAATGACACGTGTCGTTGTGTCTGTACGTACCACACTCTGTTTCTCCGTCGACGGACACACAGGTGGCTTCCACCTTTTGGCTACTGTGAATGGCGCTGCTGTGAACGTGGGTGTGCAAACGTCTCCTCAAGAACCTGCTTTCAACGCTTTTGGCTCTGTACCCAGAAGTGGAATGGGGGGCCATGTGGTAGTTCTATTTTTGGCCTTCTGAGGAGCCACCATCCTGTTTTCCATGGTGGCTACACTGGTTTCCGTCCCGGCCACGGTGCGCGGGAGCTCTGACTTCTCCACGTCCTCCCCAACGTGCGTTATCCTCTGTTCTTTGACGGCACGGTCGTGACAGGTGTGAGGTAGTGTCTTATTGTGGTTTTGATTTGCGTTTCCCTAATGACTAGCGTTGTTCTGTGTGTGTTTTAAAAGGTATAATTATGAATATTTTCAAATATATAAAAAGTAGAGATACAGCCATCACCCAGATTCAATAATTAGTAAGGTTTTTGCCCTATCTGCTTTCTCTGTCTCCCGAATGATTTCATAGCAAATCCTGGACACCATAATCCAGAGGGCGTTTCTGAAAACCTGGACATCTCCTTATGTACCTGCATCACCGCCATCCTAAATGTTTCCTTGGTATCACCCGATGTCCAGTCTACAATCAAATCTCCCCGATTGTTTAAAAGGTACGTCATTTCATTTTTCACAGGGGCCTTCTAGAAGATCCACGTCTGAGCCTGGAGACTCTTAACCACACCCCTCTGCCCCAGAGGCAGGTGGTGGCAGGGTAAGGGACACAGAGTCAGACAGACCAGGTTTGAACCCCAGTTTGTTCTCGACCAGCTATGTGGTCTCGGGCAGGTTACTCTCCCTTGCTGAGCCTCAGTTTGCCAATCTGTACAATGGAGATAACCACGGTGCCCCCTCACAGAGTGTTAAATGAGATAACATGTGAGGGGCTTAGCACTGATCGGGTGTGTCGTTAGTACTCGAGAATTGAGAGTTGCTATTGTTGTTATTACTATTACATATAATTTTCAAAAAGACTCCCTCCCATGGAGGGTGTTCAGGTTATGGAGGGCCGGCGGGAAGCCCAGCAGGGGTGGGGTGCGCCATCACCCTGGGGCCACCCTGGGCCTGGGCCCTGTTACTCTCCTCTCTCTCGGGCAGAAGCGAGATGCCGTCCATATTGTCGGCTGTTTGGGGCTTAAATAAAAAGTGATAAACTCTTCCGGTAGGAAGGGGCCGAAATCTTATTTGGAGTTCAAATACATTTCGTTAAGACTGGTGTTCGCCATTTCATCCTCTCCTGCTCTGATGGGCATCTTGGTAATTCAGTAAGTGGTTGTTCTGGATGACGGCAGCAAATGGAAGCTGGGGGGAGGACGGAGCCAGGGGATGGGCACTGTCTGAAATGGATTTGTCCCAATCGGGTCCAGAGCCAACAACCTTTCAGACTGAAAGGGAATCTGAATGCTGAGGCTGAAGGCTGCGGCAATATCCAGTTTAACCTGAACAATTTTACAGATGGAGGCGGGGGGCAGGGTTACCCTGACGTCCTGTAGCCAATTACAGGTTGAGCAGGACCAGAGCCGGGGCCGTCAGACCAGTTCCCCGAGCCCAGCCCCTGCCTCCACCGTCTTGGTTAGACGACAGGAGCGAGTGGACTGTGTCCTCACTAGCTGTGTGACATTGGGTGTGACAGTCCCCATCTGGGCAATGAAGAGAGGGGGCAGGGCGGGATCCAGGCAGCTGTCGGCATCCCTGCCTGTACCCGCAAACTGCCGTCTCAGTCTCCCAGCCAGGAGGTGCCGGCTCAGAGCTTACCTGGGGCCGTTGGCAGTTTCTGCTTCCTCTGCCCGGGTGCAATGAGAGGTTGTAAGTGGATGCCGTGTTCGTTGCCAGGGCTGTGCCGTCGACGCCCTTGTGCCTCTTGCTCTCCTGTCGTACCCCCAGATCTTCATCCAGAAGCGAATGGGGTCCTGGTCCATCCTGCTCAGTGCTCACTGGGGGCTGTCGGGCAGCCTCGTCAGCTCAGCTCTGGGGACACCAGGAGGCACCACGGCCAGGGCTCACGCTCATGGGCTCTGACCGCTGGGCGCCAGTCCTAGCCACCTGAGTTCCTTGGGCCAGTGGCTTGGCCCCTGTCTATGACTCAGTTTCTTCGTGCGTGAAATGGGAATCAAAATAGTACCTACTTCACGGGATTGTTGCAGGATTTACAGTAGCACTGTGTGCGAAGCAGCCCAGCACCTGGCCCACCGCAAGTTCTCCTTAGGGAATCCCTTCTTTTCCTGGAGAGCAGAGAAGTGGCTTCACTGTGACTCCAAGGGCTGGGTACCGGGATCTGATGCCGCCATAGCACCCCTCACAGCTTACCGAGAGAGGCCGTGTAGGTGCGAATCACGTGCACGGGCTTTGCGGTCCTTTAGCAAGCCAGAGCTCAGCACGTGAGGCTCATATCACATTAGCTGCTCTTATCAAGTCCGCAGAGATACAGCATGATTGCAATGGGCAGCCAGCACTTGCCTAAAATGTGGACTTGAAGTTGCTGTTCATAACCTGCAGGGGAGGGAGTGAGGGCGTGGCCGAGCAGGGCGTGTGCGAGACCTCGGGTCACCGTGGGGCTGAGGCCTCCCGGGGCAGCACGGCGGCTGTGGCGCTCCTGCCTCCTTTCCTCGGCTGCAGGCCGGGTGTAGTAACACTAGGGTCTAAGCGATGCCAATGCAGGCACCTGGCACCTGTGAGCTGGCTCCCCTGGTGGGGGTGCTGCTGTCGATTTTTCTGGGGTCAGTGACCTGGCAGTGGCCCCAGCATCTGGAAACAGGAGCTGAGAGGCAGGGCCTATTGGTGCCTGGCAGGGAGAGGGAGGCCTGGGCAGCCTGTTTCAAGGGCAGGTTCAGCATATTTGAAGGTCATCGCCAAGGGAACTTGGAAACCTCCCTTCAGAATGGAGCGATGGGTTTTCGGGGAAAAGAGTGTCCCTCAGAGTCCTGTATTTAAGCCCATTCTTACACCGTGTGGCCCCAGGCAAGCCTCTTCTGGAAATGGGGAGACCGTGAGCACCCACTCCCCAGGGCTGTGGGAAGGCAAATGGGACAATGTCAACAAAAGCACCTAAGTGTCTGTCTTGTCACATCTACCCCTGCCTCCCTGCCACCTTCCCCAGGGCCTCTGCAGCAGCAGGCTGCACCCATGGGTGTTTCCCGGCCCAGTGCACGCTGCGAGGCCAAGATAGCTGCGCTGTTTGGGAGACAACCTCGAAGCCTGGTGCAAAGGGCAGCTCATCCTCTCGCCATGCTGGGTTGACAGGCATTTTTTCTTGCCCTAAATAGGCCTTCCTAGCGGAGTCCCTACCAGCGCCTGCCCCACTGGCTGCCCGCGGGGAGGGACGCGGTCCTCTGCTCCACCCAGGCCACAGGCACCTCGGCTGCCCAGGTCTGCGTCCCAGGAGGTTTGGCAGCTCTTCCTGTGGACAGAGCAAGTCTGGAGCGGCCAGGCGAGTGGCCCGGCCGTATCAAGGCTGCTGTCTGTCCCAAGAGCCATGCCCTCTGTTGAGGTGACCTTTCTGTCTGCCTAACCCAAGAGTCCAGGTTGACAGGCCCTGGAACCACAGAGGTATCTTTGCCAGAAGTTTCTTGCCAGTGGTGGCAGGACCAGCCTCAGGTCTCTGTGCCCTGTGGGCCGGGTGGGGACTGGGAGTCCCCTCAGTACTCCCAGTTCCTGGAGACACAGCCAGCGGGGATTTTCCGTCTGCGCAGCCTTGCTCTGGAATTCTGCCTTGTCGTTCTCAAGTGAAACAAAGTGTGCGGACTTTCTAATGAGGCCGTTTCTGCTTTTCCTCTTCTCCCTTCGGAGAAGGAAGGCATCGTGGACTGGCCCAACGAGGTTTGACCCCAGCCCTGCGCCGCCCTTCTTGGCCGTGTGGTCTCAGGCAAATCACTGCCTTTCCTTAGCCGCAGCTTTCTCCCTGATGAGTTAGGGCTGACAGTGCCTGCCGCGGATGAGCCTGGAATATCGAGTGTGACAGGCTCACGCTGCACTTGGCTCAGGTGCAAACACACAGTCAGGACACGCTAGGCCCCCTCTCTGAACATCTGGCCACCCTGCTTGTTTGCAACTTGTCCTCTGGAAGGAGCAGACAGAAAGCAGGCGAGGAAGCTTGGGCCAGACCCAGAGGCAGGGAAGCCCTGCAGACAGAGCTGGGCACGTGGCCGGGTGACGAGCAGGCATCGTCCACTTCAGAATGCAGAGGCCTGGAGCAGGACTCAGGAGACTCATCTCCAAGCCCTAGATCCATCCCCTCCTTCATTGATCTTTGGCCTGGGGTCACTTATTAATGGGAATGTCCTTTTCTATGAAGTGGTGGCATTTCTAACTGCAGCCCTGGGCAGGAGTGGGGTACAGTGAGCTGTGGGGGGAGGATGCGCAAGCTTATAACACACAGAGCACAGGATTTGCCCACTTGCCTCTCACACTCAGGGTCTAAGCCTGTCTAGCTGGGGTCTCTCCCAGGCAGATAAAAACTGACGTGGCAAGAACAAGGGCCCCAGCTGACCAGCTGCGCGGGGCTGGCATGGAGCCCACGTCCTAACAGAGCGATGCATCCTGGATGGGGGCAGTGTCTGTCCAGGGACAGGGGCACCTTTTTCTAAGTTACCCCAAGGCATGTCCACTTGTCCAGTTTGTGCTCTCGGGCTTGTCTTGGCTGTGCACAGTGGCCTGATATGGAAGGTCAGTGGCCCGAGGCCCGATCCTCTGCTCTCGCTCAGTCTTGGGGGGCCGCTGCTTACACATAAGGAGGCTTCCCCCTTATTCTGTCATTTAGGTATGCAGAGGAAAGCTTAACACTGGCACCACTGAGGGAATGTAGATCTTAAATGAAAAGCAGCCTCTTTGCTGATCTTAAAAGTAAAACATATTTATTATAGAAATTTATGTAAACGCAAGGAAGTATAAACAAGGAAATGAAAATCATGCATAGTCCTGTCACTTTGAGACACTCCAAAATGTTAAAAAGTAGATGTTTTTGTTCATAAATTTTCTCTCCATATTTGAATATTGGAATCACATTGTGTATGATTTTGTGTTCTGCTTTTTAAACTTAGTATTATATCACAAGTGTGTTCTAATGTACTTAAATGTTATTCCGTGTCGTGTTTTAGTGGCTGTGTAGTGTACCGTCATATGGGCAAGTTGTAAGCGAATCAGCCAGCCCAGGAGGGTTCTGACTGCAACTGCCTTAAACAGCAGTGCTGACTGCACGTTTTTGCACTTGTCTGATTATTTCCTTTAGAGAACTTTCCAGTAAGCAGAGTTATTGGGTTCAAGGGTGTGCAGGCCACCTGCAGATCGTCCCCGGTGATGCCTACCTGCTGGTATTTCTGTGCTTGTGTAATCAATTCCTCCCCTTGAGTGTGGGCTGAGATCTAGGGACTTGCTTCTAATGACGAGAATGTGGCAAAGTGATAGAATGTCGCCTTCCAGGTCAGGGTACAAAAGCCCGTGACTTTCATCTTGCTCGTGCTCTCTTGTTTGCTTCGAGGAAAGTCAACGTCCCTGCTGTGAGCCGCCCTGGGGTGAGGCCCACAAGGCAGGCACCGAAGGAGGCTGGGACAACAGCCGCAAGGAACCGAGCCCTTGGTCCGTTGTCCTGTGTGTGAGCTTGGCGGGGGATCCTCCCACAGCCGTGCCTCCAGGTGAGCGTGCAGCCCTGCTGACACCGTGAGCACGGCCCTGGGAGAGACCGTGAGGCAGAAGTGCTCCGTGAAGCTGCACCTGGGTTTCCGACCCACAGAGGCTGTGGGGTAATGTTTGCTGTCTAAAGCCTCTAAGTTTGGGGTGGTTTGTTATGCAGCAATAGAGTAACTAACACAAAAGCTGTGCACATCCCTTTGATGTGTATTTTTGTTGTGCCTTCCAGGAAGTTTACCCCAATTCCCATTCACCTCCCCAGCAGAGGGAGTGCTCACAGATTAATTTTCTGGAGGGGATGCTGCCGACAGCCAGGGCCATTGCCTGTGCCTGTTGTTCTGAACAGCCTCTGTCTAGAGAGTGTGGACAGTTCCCCGATACCCAGCCCCATTTCCAGGGCATTGTCACAGAGCGTGTGTCCCGCGGTCACAGCTGAGGTTCTGGTGAGCTTGTTAAGGGTGAGGGGTCAGGCCGGGCGCATTTTCTCTCAAATGGACTTTCAGGTGTCTGAGCACATCCCAGAGAGCCATTTATCAGTTTCCGTGGTCCATAGCCTTTATTTTAATTGTGCGAGAACATAATTTGGTTCTTCAGATCGGATTGATGTGTCTACATTTTGAATTGTGTAGAGCTCAGGGTAATTTCTTGCAGTCTCAATAATTTTGGAATTTAATGGAAACTAAGAAAATTACAGAGACAAACTGTCCCTTTTGGTGATTAGCAGAGTGGCTGGGAGGCCTAGCCATGGACCTCTTTCCTGTCTGGCTGTCCCTTCCTTGGCTTTGACATCCTGCCGGGGGAGACATGTCATTCCCCCTGCCCCCTCCCCCACTCCTCAGGGAAGATGAGACCCCTGGGGGCTGGAGTGGTCTGAAGGGAACATCTCTGGGCTCAGTCCCCTCCTTGGGAGAGCTCCACGCTCCCTCTGGCGTCCTCCTGCTGGCCGGCTGTGAGGAGGATTAATGGCCCTCCGCGAGGCTCTGATGGATTCGTAATTGGTTTGCTTCATTAGGGCCTGCTGTCTGGGAGGTGAGTTGTGCACCTGGAGATGTGGTACGGGAAGCTCTGCTGTGGGGCTCAGACAGCAGGAGACCTCTTGTGTGGACATCAGGGCTGTCCTCATAGTCTGACCCTGGCCGCATCCTTGAGAGCCAGAAACTTGGCCATGGAAGCAAATTAATACTGTCGATGTCTCCACTTATCAGCACATTTGAAGGCCTTAAAGAAATAATGGTTACCTTTTTCTGGGTCATGGACTCCACTGAGAATTTAAAAGTGCACATATCCTTATAGCCCCGCAGGCCTTGCATGTTGCTGTGGGATGGGCAGGTGTTACAGACTTCCTGAGCCCACTCATAGCCCCCTGGGGGTCCCCTTCCCTGGCCACGGGGACATTTTAAAGGTGATCCTTTAGTTCATCTATTCATCTATCTGTCCCTAATGTATGTAACAAATATTTATTGAGCACCTACTATGTGCCCGGGGAGGTCATCTTTCTTTTGCCAAGTTTTGAGCCAGCCAGAAAGCAAGAGTGAATTAGAAGCATCTTTTGAGGAATTAGCAACTGTAACTGAGCTTAGGCGTTTGATTTCTCTTCCTCTCTAGGCAAAGCCAGAGGGTGAAGCATGGGAAAGGTATTAGAAAATAGTTTTATTTCCTTAAACC
Organism: Lepilemur ruficaudatus; assembly: GCA_963574885.1. NCBI lineage: Eukaryota > Metazoa > Chordata > Mammalia > Primates > Lepilemuridae > Lepilemur > Lepilemur ruficaudatus. Next base: position 19,239 of record CAUYRT010047623.1, read on the forward strand.
ATCGTGCGTTTGGACCCGGGAAGAGCCATCAACAGGGATGTGAGCTCATTCTGAGGCTAAGAAACATCACAGGGTATTTTAAGTATCTTCCCCTATTATGAAGCAATAGACACTTATTTTAATCTAAAATTCTGGGTCTCCAAGTCCCAGCAGCCAAGAATGTTAGAGCAGCGCCTGATGCTGGCAGGAAAAGCACAAGCTTTCTCCCCTGGACCCGAGGATTAAAGAGAACAAGGGTTTGTGATGATCTTTCCAGCACCAAGCTTTTCAAAGCAAAGAGCCCTGACTGCTCTGAACCTCCTTCTGTCTTTGTGAGCTGGATCTGTCCTGGCTCAAGGGCTGCCACCATCACCCCCCATGTGGACCCTCAACCTGTGGGACTCGAGCGAGATGGGGGCCGTGAGCAGCGGTGAGAGTCCGTGAGAGAAGCGCTGGGAAAAGCAAACGCGTGGGGCCTTCCTCTTCCGGCCCAGGTGGAGTAACCCAGACCAATAATCACAGCACATGAATCCTGCCAGATGTTCAAGGACAACGTCATAGCGATTCTACACAAACTCGTCCAGAAAATTGAAGAGGACACACTTCCCAGCTCATTCTACTTAATATGAGGCCAGTATTACCCTCATATCCAGCCAAACAAAGATACTGTAAGAAAAGAAAACCAATGGCTGGGTGCGGCGGCTCATACCTGTAATCCTAGCACTTTGGGAGGCTGAAGCAGGAGGATTGCTGGAGGCCGGGAGTTCAAGACCAGTCTGAGCAACACAGTGAGACCATGTCTCTATAATGAATGAATTAATTAATTAAGAAATAAATAAATGAAAACTAAGGGCCAATATTTCCCTTGTATGCCAAAATTGTTAATATTTTATTAAATTGATTCCAACAATATATTGAAAAGACATGAAGACCTAATGTGGCTTGTTACAGGAATGCAAGATTGTTTAAAATTTAAAATCTGTAATTGTAATTCACTCTTAATAGGTCAAATAAAGCAAATAAATCAATGGATTAAGAAAAAGCATAATTCAAGATCCTATAGCTATTTCTGATTAAAACTCTTCAGGAACCTAGGAAAAGAAGGAACTTCCTCGCCCTGATAAAGTCACATATGGAAAACCTACAGCTGACATCTTTCCTACTCAATGGTGAGAGATGGACTGCTTTCCTTCTAAGTTCAACAGCAAGCCAAGGCTGTCCACCCTCATGGTGTACCCAGGTAAACAGCTCTAACCAGTGCAATAAGGCAAGAAAAAGAATAAAAGGCATCTTGATTGGAAAGGAAGAAGTTAAACTGTGTTTATTCCTAAACAACCTGCTTATGTCTATACAAAATATTATGGAATCTACAAAATAGCTATTAGAACTAATAGTTGAGTTTACCAAGGTTACAGGACACAAGATCAATGTATAATAATCAATGTTTTCTATGTACAAGAAATTAACAAATAAAAATTGAAGTTTACAAAAGTTTCCATTTACAACAGGAATAAAAATATGAACTACTTAGGGATTGTGTTAGTTTCCTATGGTACTGTAACAAGTTTTCGAAACTTAATGGCTTAAATAAGAGAAATTTGTTGTCTTTTGGTCCTAGAGGTTAAAAGTTCAAAATTTGTCTCAGGGGGCTGCAAAAAGGTATTGGTGGGGCTGCCTTCCTTCCGAAGGCCTGCTGATTTCAAGATTTTTTTTTTTAAAGCACCAAAGGAGGCAAGAGAAGCTCCATCTTTCCCTGCTGTGCCCCTTTTAATAAAAGGATTTGTTCTGTAAAATTTGCATTCAGCCAAAAGGCTTCACTTAAGGACGTAGATGGCCACGTGTGGCCTTAAAGCCGTGGGTTCCCGTCCCTATGGGAGTATCTGTTTCCTTACCTTTCCGGCTTTTAGAGGCTGCCCCATTCGTTCATTCCTTGGCTCATCACCCCATCACTCTGACCCCTGCTTCCAGAGTCACATCTCCATTCTGACCCTCTGTCTCCCTCTTGTATGGGCTCTTGTGATGACATCGGGGCCACACGGGTAATCCAGGGTAACCACCCTGGATAGGAACCTCCTATTGCATCTGTGCTGACCTGACATTGAGTTCTGACCCCCCGTGCTCACCTGCCTCTTCTGCAGAGGATGGAGAACCCAGAGACCCTCCCTCCCAGCGTCCCTGAGCTCCGCCTGGCTTGTGGCTCCCTTCTCTGCTTCCGGCTTTGGATGTGCGGTGGGTTCCTGGCCCTACGAGCTGCTGAGTGCATGTCAGGGGCCCCCTCCCTTCAGAGTCTTTGTCAATGTGAGCAAATGAACCCTATTTCGTTAAGCCACTGTTAGCTGGGTTTTCTTACTTGCAGCTAAACACATTCCTAACAGGTGCACTGCATTTTTGCTGTGGGTGTTAATTGGAAATCCCCGGATGACCTCCCTTCCTCGGGAGGAAGCGCACTTGTTCTCCTAGGCCCTGGAGGATGCTGCTGATTTGCGTGGCGCTGTGTCAGCCCACTCCTTCACCTGCCCTGGAGCCCCGGTTCTGTCCCGGTAAGAACTGTGAAGATGTATTTGATCTCTGTCTCCAAGGAGTGACCCGGCAGGGGCAGGTTAACCAGCCAGTGGCTCGAGGGCAAGGCAGGAAGTGCCTGAAGCTGCACTTACTCACCCCCACCCATGGCCAAAGTCTCTGGTTCTAGGAACAAATAGTAGGACCGTGTGGGCTTCCAGGGAGGCACCAAAGAAGGAAAATGAGCAGGCTGGGGGGTTGGAGGTGGAGGTGTGCTCCGCATGATCGGCAGAGACCCTGTCCCCATTGGCTTTTTTGGCATTTGCATTTGTAGCTCGCAGGCAGGCTGGGCCCCTCACACCACCTGAGACTGAAGGGGCAGGAACGGGAGTCTGCACCGCCATTTCCTGGGAGAAATAGACTCTTCTGCGATTTCAGACTGACCGAGTGTTAGCCTTGGAAAGGCCTTTGGAGGTTGGTGGGCTCCAGCTCTGCCTTGGCTTGGCCCCTGCAGTGCTCCACTCCGTCGCTGAGTGGTGCGGAGTGTCAGAGAGGCTGGAGAGGCAGACAGCGTGGCCCCATCACAGGGAGCCGAGCACACCACTGAGGCGTGTGGACACGGCCTTGGGGCAGGGAGCACTGAGGTCTGCATTTGGGAGCAGCTCCGGCAGCACAGAGGAGATGCGGTCAGCACGCTGCCCGGGGAAGCTTTTGCAGTGATGTTCCATGGTGATGACTCACTGGAGTTAAGGTCGTGGCTCTGCACACAGTAGGCTCTCCACAGATGATTGGCATCCCATGAAAGGGAAGGAGAGGAGGGGAAGATATGAGGGCTGTTAAAAAGTGGCATTAGTAGGACTGGGGTGGCAATGGGTGGGTTATGGGGTCCTTATCTCTACCTGGGGCAACTGGGGAGGTGGAAGTGACCTTCACAGACAGGGGACACCTGAAGACAGGCAGGGTTGGGCTGGGAAGATAAGATGTGTTTTGGACATGTTGGGTTCCACATGCCCAGTTCTGTCTCTCGGGATTGTGGTTTGGGAAACAGTTGTCAGACGTGAGCTGGCCTCTGGAAGTCTCCTCCAAGCCCCTGCTTTCATCGCTGGGGAAACTGAGGTCCAGTGGGAGAAGGGACTTGCTGGCCACAGACTTCTCTGCCTCCACCCCCGGCCACCTGCAGATACGTCACAAATGGAAACAAGAGGCCCTTCAAGGTTTCAGGGGGTTCCCTTCTTTGTTCCTTAGAGCATTGTTCTGGACACGACATCTGGAGACACCTGTTTCTCTTTGCCGGGGCCTTTGTTATCAGAGCCGATTCTTCTGACCTGCGTTCCAAGGACACAGAATCCCAGAGGAACCTGGGTAGCAGCTAATTTAAGGGCCTGCAGCATCTGTTCTCAGTATGTGTTTTAAAAGTAGCAGGTGTCCTTGGAAAATATGTTTTTTTGTGGCCACAGAAGTTAGGGAAACTCTGGGCTGCAGGGCCGTCTGCTGCAGGACTTCTCAGGGCCTGTAGTAGAGTCAGCCAGTCTCCAAGTGGGGGCGCCTGTGTGCAGAGCTGCCCAAGGGTACTGGACCATGAACGCCTTGCCCATGGGGTGTCCACCTGTCTCCCAGCCCTGTGCTCTGGGATCCTGTTTAGAGAAATGGTTGTTGGAGCTGGGCTGGCCTCTGGGGGTCTTGCCCAAAGCCCTCATTTCACTTTGGGAGGGAGAAAGGAACTGCCTGGCAGAGCTCGCAGGTGGGCCCGGGCAGTCCTGGCCAGGATCCTTTCTCCTGTGCAGGTTTCCTGCTGCCCCCACCTGCTGCTCAGGGACACATGTGCTCCAGACCCCTGGGTCTCGTAGGGACTGATTTTTCTTACTGGTGAATTCTCTGGAAGGGGTTTGGGAGGGTGCCCGGGGATTGGGCTCTGTCCCGCCTGGGTCCAGGCCCCTGATGTGAACCTGTGTGAGCATCCCTTCCCCACCGCCAGCCCCAGAGGGGGCCGTGTCTGAGGACAGAGTCGGTCACTGGGTGAAAGCAGCCATGGCCTGACAGCCCTGGTGGAGCCATTTGCAGGCCGCTGAGGCAGGAATATCGCCTCTCTGGGTGGCAACCATGGTGACAGGAGCTCTGTGGCCTGCTGACAAGGCCCAGCTCTGGCCTGCCTGAGCCTCCTTTTGTGGCCTGCAGACCTCACCACGGAGGGCAGCCGATGCCGCGGGCTCTGACAGCTGTACTTGGCTGAGGTGCAGCTCAGGGCTGGCAGGGAGAGGCCGGGGTGTCGGGAAACCTGTTTATATCCCAGGTTTGCTGTGTGACTCTCCTGTGTGGACGCCTCACAGGCACAAAACCGGCACTTCCTTGATTGCTCCGGCAGGTTTTCACGGAGACTGACTGGGCAGCAGGCCTCGTTTGAGGCCCTGGGGTGGGCAGAGGGATGGTGTCTTAGTCTGGGCTCCCGGAGGGGTGCAGGTCGGCCACCTGGGTGCTGGTCCCAGGAAGCGGGAGTAGGGGAGGGAGGGGAGAGAATGGCAGGGGAGGAAGGGCCAATATTGCACAAAGGCAGTGGAGGTCGCTGCGGTGGCCACAGTGCTTGACACCATCCGGGCCTGCTGGGACAGCGACAGAGGACTGCCCCTGGGGGCTCAGCCCTGCACTTCTGGCTGTGTGCTGGGCCTGGGCAGACGCCCGTGTACCCGGGAGTCACTGTTGTGACAAATAGTGCCTTGGAATGGACAGTCGAAAGGGGCCATTTTCGTAAAATGTGGTCGGAGGGGCCCAGCGTCCCACCACCCGCGTCCTGGGCAGGAAGCCCACTGTAGCTCTAGAACATTCTCAGAAGGGGCTGAGAAATGATTTACTCATCAACTTCAGATTCAGTTAGTCTTATCTGGCTTCTTGAAAAGCCATAGGTTAGAAAATCAAGCTGGACTTTTCCCCCATAGAACTGAACCGGTAGCATAGTTTTTAAAAATGTGGTCATGAAAATGTTAATCTAAACCTTGAAAATGAATCCTGCCAAAGCTGCTGAAATAGTTCTTAAAATCTGGGCGCTGCTCCGGTTGGTGGAAGAACTCCTCCCTGCTTGGTGTATCTGGAATGTGCATTTGGGAAAAGCTCCCGGCTTTGGGAAGCTGTGTCGCAGAGAAGTGTGCCCTCAGATTCTGGAAAATTCCTTGCTCTTTTTCATGGGCAGCAGATCATCGTGACCCAGAGTGAGTCCCTGTGGAGGGAGCAGTAATTCTTAGTGTGGCACAAGGGGCAGCTTCTGGCTGAAGGAGCTTGTTCTCCCTGCTCAGCAGGGCTTGATATCAAAATAATCCACATGGAAATGGGTGTCCTTTCCTGTCACCTAGGAAGGCTCTGGGGCAGTGGGGTCTGGGTCTGTGGGAGGGAGGAGCAGGGCCACCTGCGTGGGCTGGGCTTGTGGCAGCCACATGGGACACTGATGTTCTGGGCACCGTGACGGGGCCGGGGTCAGGCAGGCACAGGGCTATGATGGGAAAGGGGGTGGAGTTGGGCGGCAGAGGCAGGAAAAGGTCCCCAGTCCAGTGGGCCAGATTCTAGGCTCCAGGGCCCCGGAGGGAAGCAGACGCTGCCCCACCAAGGACTTGTCCAGCCTGTGGTTTGCAGCTTGGGTGGGGCCCTGGTAGATGCCCATCGGATGTTTGAACAGTACAGGATGCAGGGAGAGCATTTATATTGGGATCCAGAATTGGGACTAAAAGATCTCTTTGGACGGTGAAGGGGACAATCTTGGCAGAGGAAAAGATTCAGGAAGAAGGGGACATGCCCTGTATGGAGTCTGCTGAGTGAGTATGGGGTAGGGGTGGGGAGAGGAGGGGTCAGGCCAGCAGCATAGAGGCACCAGCCTGGGGGATCTTCTCACCCACACCCTCCCCGGGAGGGCCCCAAGGCCAGGTGTGAACTCTGGGCCCCACCCCTCCTGGGCCACAGCTGATGGGATGGGGCAGAGGCTTGATCAGGTGTCTGCTCAGTGGAGCATGGCCCCGGCGTTGAGGGTACCTGGACCCTCGGCATGTGAGGGGGCCAGAGGATCCATCTCTAGGGAGTTTGGGATTGGGACCCGAGACGTCATCGGTTGGAGGCTAGCACTGGAACTGAGCAACCGTGTATGAACGTTTGAGGCAGGTGCGGAGGAGAGAGCTCTGCAGGAGAGCGAGACTGAAGAGCCAATGACAGAGAGAGCAGAGAGGAGAAGCCGCACAGCCCCGGCGCTCGTCTCGCAGGGTCTGGTGGCGCTGCCCACGCCTGCACCTCCTCCCTCTGTTCTTTGGTTCCTTGAAATGTTCCCGCATCACTGGCTAAAGTCCACTTTTGTGAGCTGCTTTGAGTGGACTTCAGTTAATAACATCTGAGCCATCCCGAGAACCCTGGAGAGAGCCAGTGTCCTTGTTGTCATGGTGGGACACATGCCTGTCCCAGAGGACAGGAGTGGGTGGGAGCAGGGCTGCAGGCGGTGGGCCTGCTGCCCTGGCGTGGCTGGACCACGCTGGGTCCCATCCGCCCACCCAGCGCCACCCCTGGCGAGGGGCAGGCGAAGCAAGGGGCTGCGCAGTGGAGAATGACCCTGGTGTCAAGGGTACATGGACCCTTGGCATGTGAGGAGGGACCAGAGGGTCACACGCTCCACCTGGAGAGAAACGAAGTTGGTGAAGGGCACAAAAAGCATTTTTGATGTTTGAAGACTTGTTAGAAAAGAGGAGACCCCGTTCTGCTCTCCAAGGGTGTTAGATTAGTTCCAAAGGTCAGGGGCCCTCTTTTGGATGTTTTCCTGAAGCTGCCTGCCACAGCGTGAGTGGCCTTGGGCATGGAAGGCTCCTCCTTTCTGCAGCTGAGGGACTACTGGAAGGTGTCACAGGGCATGCAAGTGTGGAGTTGATGGCGTAGGCTGGGTGATCACAGAGAACATCTCAGCCCACACGTAGGACCCAGTCCCAGGGCAAAGACAGCCCCAAGCATGACGTGAGCTAATCCCTGGGCCCACGGGACAGGCAGGTGAGGCCTTGGACACAGGTCGAGCCCATGGGCTGCAGAGGCCGGGGAGGCGGTGGCGGGGTGGGGAAGCGGGGAGGAAAGGGGGGCTCAAAGAGAGAGAAAGGTCTCAGGGATGAGGCAGCTGCAGCAGGAGAGAAACTTGAAGAATAAAGAGAAACACTGAAAGGGGATTTTAAAGACGTTTCACACTGAGACGTGCAGGGCAATCTCCTCTTTTACCTGCCCTTGAACATTTCAGTAAAATCTGCAAGACCCAGCAGTGCTTTTGGAGTTGGGCGTCTCTCCAGGGGAGGGCGTGTTTGGAGCCGGAGGGGCCCTTGGGAGGGAGACGAGTGACTTCTCAGGGGTGAGCAGGAGAGGCCCAGGGAGGCCCCCGTGCGACACGGGTGCCACACTCGTTCCTTTCTTTCCTCAGGCTGGGCCCAGCCTCCCGGTCAGGTGGCCAGCGCTCCCCGAGGGCCGCTCCCTGCCAACCTCGGTGCCCTCCACCTCCCACGGCCACGGAGGGCTCAAGCCACAGGTGCACCTCTGAACCCCGCATCAAAGCCTGACCCAGCGCTGTCCCTCTGTCATGACGGTAGCGCTGCCCCGTGTCTGCCCCAGGGAGAGAGGCCATTTTGGGAGCTGGGTTAAAACCACTGTGGGGCCTCTCCAGGGATACAGGCTGCGGCCCGTGAGAGCTTTCTGGTGATGGCAGAAACAGACCTCGCCGAGGGAAGGAGCGAGGAGAGAGCCGTGGAAATTCCTGCCTGGTGTCTTTCCCAGAAAGCGACCTGCATGGCGTTTCTCTGTGGAATCAACTCATTTCCTTAGCTCTGCAAGGCGGATTGGCGCTGTGGCCACGGGGCAGCTGCAATCCGGCAGCTCTTTGCAATTATCTGTTAGTAATTGTCTGCTAAGACTTTGGTAAACAGCAGCCTGTTTAGCCATCCTTGAAGAATTAAATCATTACATTTATTGCTCTATCCACTTGCTATTAACCTCCTAAGAGGCTTTTGCACCTCAGAACTGGGGTTTTCATTTGACCCACTCTAAGAAGAACATTGGAGCCGGGAGGCATCGAGGGCGGGCGGCCCATCCGCTGCCGGCCGGCGGGAGGTAAATCTTGTGGATTGCAGCATCCATCAGTGAGTCTGTGGCAGGCCTCCTCTCGCGGCGCATCCCTGACAATGGCAATGGCGAGCACTTTGCAGGAAGGTAGAAGCTTCTCATAGCCTACGGATCTTAAGAAGCAAAGAGCCCAGCTGGGAAGTGTCTAGAGAGTTTGGGAGAGAGAGATTTAGGCCGGCCTTTCCTGGGCTGGGCAGATGAATGCGGCTGGTGCAGTCTGGGGTCAGGGGCTTTAGGACCAGGAGGAACGATCCGGGTCCTGTCTCTCCTGGCTGGTGCGTGAGCTCAGCTGCTCGGGTGAGGGTCAGATGAAGATCAGGAACGTGGATTCGGTTAGCGTCTGCCCTGCCTTTCTCTTCGGACTACTGTTGCTTTTCTATTTCTGGACATTTCAGGGATAGCCCCAAGCCATCACCCGTGAAGATGAGCCTATTGCAGAATCTGCTGGCCCCTGACCCTGCGACAGTCAGGCAAAGCCTGTGATCCAGATACCGGGAGCAAGGATGGAGGGCTCTTCCCAGGGACAAGCTGAGAAACCACAGCCAGTCAGGCCGTCTTTCGTACCTGACATTTGCTGGCCTTGTGCTGCTGGGTGGCTTCTGCTGCTGAGGGGTTGTAGGGGTGACGATGGTGGGGGTGTTCTGTGTGCTGAGCTGCCTTGTGGTGGGATTGTGTGCCCAGGGGCCCGTCTCTGAGTGCTTACTCTGTGCCAGGCCCCGTGCTCGGCAGGGGATGTGTGAGGAAACCCGGACTTGGCCTCCCTCTCTTGTGCAGTTTGGCCTGGAGGGGAAGACCAGGATCAGTCTTGAACTGTGACCAGGACCAGAAGGATCCTAACCTGCTGAGGCCCCTGGACTCAGGTCACTGGGTCGAACAGATCAGATCTCTTGGCCTGATTCTGCAGCTGGTTCCTTACTCTCTGAAGCCATCATGCATGAGGCGAAATGAGCGGTAGTGAATGAATAGGATCGATGTAAATCCACTTTGGAAGAGGCCAACATAACAGTTCATTCTGGAAATCCTTTCAAAGCTGACCTTCTCCATCTGCTTTTAAACAATCAAGTGTATGTTAATAGTAATGTAACTTTGCAAAATCCCCAAATTAGAGCACAAGATTGGTCAACAGGTTTTTAATATATAAGTGAATTTATAAGCAAGGATTTAACAGGTAGAAAAACGGAATGATTCCCATTTTAGTACGAATTACCTTCATTGCTGAGTTCAGTGAAGCAGGGGTTGTGTCAGAAAATTGGGGTTGGATAGTCACTTTACCTGCGGTGTAGGGACTTTTAAACCCAGCTTGCATCAGGATGACTAGAGAGAGATGCAGACAAAAATGCCAGTCTTCCCAGATCTACTGAACTCCAAGTTCCTGGGGATTGGGGGCCCCTAAATCACATAACCTTGACATGTCATTGTCCTGAAAAGAATGGGAAGAGTGTGCAGAGAGAGACCAATGCCAAGAAGCAGCCCCAATGGCAACCGTCCCCAGAGCCCAGGTACCGCTTGCCAAGCCCAGCGGGCTACGGGTCTGTCCCTGGAGGTCCCTTGGCCCAGCCCTCCACCCTTTCTCCTTCCCTGTTCTGGCTCTAACCTTGCTCATCCTGGGGCTCAGAGGAGGGGAGGAGAATGGTGAGGAGGTGCCGACTCATACCTGCTGCACTCTGGAAACCAGGCCAGCGTCCACAGACTGTGGGAGGCCGCCATGGCACGGCGGGTCGGCCTGGCGTGAGTCACAGGTTCAAGGCTGGCTTCCACCACCTCTTCCCTGTGTGACCTTTGGCAGAGTTACAGGATGGCCCTGTAACTCTGAGCTCCAGTCCCCAGTGGCCCTGCTGCAGCAGCAGGGGGAGCCGCAAAGGGGTCAGTCTTAGCGGCACCAGCTGGAGAGCTGGCACGAGGACCACGTGAGAGGATCTTTGCAAGGAGCTTAGCCCCAGAACACAGCAGGGGCTTGACGAAAGCTCGACCTTGCTGCTGTCAGGACACTTGGCGTCACAGGCATCATCCCAGCCACTATTGTCATGAAGACCGTACGGTGCTGTTGTGGGACCTGGGTCTATTAGCAAGGATGCCCACTCTTCAAGGACAAGTAGGTCTCAGCTGTGCAATCATGAGGCTTTGCTTGGGGCTTCCCTTAGGAACGTTCTCCCGGACTGAGTCACCCCCTTGCTCCAGCGAGTCTGAGAATGACCTTTGAACCCTGCCTGAACCCCAACACCCCGTGAGACCCTGCAGAACTCACCAGCTCCCCCGCCGCATACACTGAGGGTCTCTTCCTCACTTGGGTGTTTATTTCTTGCCATACGATGTGATGATTTAATTCTTGTCTGGGATATCATTCAGCCCGTTTGTGCTGAAGTGAAGCATATTTCAGCAGCCACCAATTTCCATATAGATAAAAAAGAAAAAAAAAAAAAAAGAGAAAACAGAGAGAAGGAAAACAACCTCAACCAGCCTCTTCAGGAACTATGCACTGGAAACTTGTTCTCCGAGATGGATCGCTCCACCGGGCTGCTAAGAGGTTTTCTTGACTTGTCAACATTTTACCCCCCACAAATATTCCTGACTATAAATTATTCATTGCCCAGTTAGTGGTTGGAAAAAAAGATGCCTGAGGCTGAGGCTGCCTTAATCCTCCCTCTGCTTTTCAGATTCAAGTTATTTTTTCCCTTTCAGTGCTGGAAAAGCCTTATAGAAATAACTGGAAGGCTCTGGAATCGGAGGTGCTGTAGCCTAATGAGAACATGGTGTGGATCCCCGTGTGAGCGTGGCGGGGGCCGAGGGGAGGGTCATTTACAGTGTGGGGGTAAGGCAGGACCCTGGGGCTATCAAATATATGTTAATGTAGGCAGTACGTGTGTTTGGGGCCTTCTGTCCTTCCTGTTGGGACTCCAAGGTTTTCATTGAAAAGCCGAGAGGAGCCTTGATTTTGTCCTAGTTCCACCATTTCAGAGTCACAGCTGGAGGAAATCTGAGCCTCCCTCTGCTCACCCCCGGGTCTCTGCCCAGGTTGGGGACCGGCCAGGGGACAGCACTCGTCCTGTCCTCCCTCCTGCCCGGCCTCTCGGGTCCTGCACATCCTGGGCCTTGCTCAGCACTCTGCAATTCCTGGTGGCCACCCTGGCAGCCGACCTCCTCCTCCAGGGTGGATGCTTGGGCTCCCCGTGGCTCTGCCCCTGTGCCACATGGACATGGGGGTGGAATTAGGCTTCAGGGCTTGGGCTTCATATTAGTTTCTGACAGCAGCTGTAACAAAGCCCTGAAACAACAGGAATCCACTCTCTCACAGTGCTGGAGGCTAGAGCCTGAGAAAAAGCTGTCGCCTGCTCCCTCTCACTCAGGGTAGAGCCCTCCCTTCCTTCCCTCTAGTTCCCTATGGTGGCTGACAGTCCCCAGCCTGCAGCTACCGTCTCTACCTCTGTTGTCATGTGAGTTCTCCCTGTATGTCTGTCTCTGTCCCTGTTCTTGTAGGACATCAGTCATGGATCCAGGGCCCACCCTACACAGCCTCATCTTCACTGATTACATCTGCAGTGACCCCATCTCCAACTAAGGTACCAGGGTTAGGACTTCAACACACGTTTTTGCGGACACAATTCAACCCATCCCAGGGTTGGAGGGAGGAGCCCCTGTGATGAGTCCCCAGAGTAGAGCAAAGAGGTCAAGGCCTGCTGGGACGCCACCTTCCCCCAGCAATACCTTCGTACTGTATTATACTGAATGAGTATCTGTTGCTCTCTGGCCTTGACATAGGACCTTGGCCGTGCAGGTGCCTGGTGCTGGTGCGTGCCTGAAGGAGCTTAGGAAATTTCACCCCAAAATATGACTCCTTGAGTACTTTGAATTAAAGGCCCTTAAAGATCAACAGGCCTTGGAAAGGGCTTTCCCTCTATCTGCATAAAAGAGACAGACCCACCAAAAAGAACAATTGACTTCCCTTCCCCTCCCTGCTGTCTCAATATATTGCAGGAAAGATCAAGAATGCAGCCGGACCTGGCCCAGATCATTTTAAACAACACCTGTTTCTCAGGTTAGTTTACAGGTCAATCAGTTTTCCCATCCACTCATTCTCCCAAGTATCTATTTATCTTCCCTAGTAACCATGTCTTTCCCCTTAACAGAATTATCTATATCCCTCTAAAGGGAGGATATAAACATCTCTGGACCTCACTGGGATATCAGGTAATCAGCTCTGATTCTGCCCATGTGCAGGGTAAATAAGCCTCTTGCTCTTATTACTCTGCTTTAATCGTGAGTTGCTTTCAGTGAACTTTTGGGGCAAAGGGGACAGGCTAAAAACCTATCCTTTCACAGCAAAGAAAAGGAATGTGAGAAAACCAGGCTGACTCTGGGACTCACACAGCTCACAGGGGAACAGGACCTTCCCTGGGGAGAGCAGCTGCCGCCATCCCGTCCCGGAGGCCTGGCATGTGAGGCCTCCGCCTGCCACTGGTGCAAACGTGGCCTCTTGCTGCTTCTTCCGTTCTGTCTGTGACTCCACCTTGGCTCCCGAGTCCTCCTCCTCCTCCCTACACTCTGCCCAGGCACCGGGGGCCTCGCCAGGCAGCCTTTCCGGGTGGGCTCTGAGGCCCTAGTCTGCTGGTCACTGGAGAACTGGCCAGTGGTGGCTGAGGGGCCCACTGCACCAGCGCCCTGCGGGACAGGGAGTGTCCCACGGGGAGTGAGGGGTGGACCATTTGCTGGGTCTTAGGTTGCACGTGGGATGATTCCCCCTAACCCTACCCTCCAAATTGGCTGAAAGGATTATTTCCAAATATTGGTATTGGAAATTAACGCTGAGGGAGAGAAGTGGCCGAATTCTGCTTTAAGAGAAGATTCCTAGCTTCTGGGTTTATAAGCACCAGTGGATGTCTGTGTCTTGTCAAGGCCGGTCCTCCTGGTATCTGTCACCTTCCACTGGCCCAGCGTGGCCACTGTGTGCCGGGGCCCATTACCCAGAGGGCAGTCCCAGCCCATTTTCACTGGACTTGCCTGTTATGTTCTGGGGTCATTCCCCTTCTGTTCAGTTTCAGTTTGAGTCAGACTAAGAAGCCTTTAATTGCAGACCCTGAGATTTCTCCACGCCCAGGCACCCTCTGAGCGTGGGAATGAATCAGTTTGGAGCAAAGGCAGCTGAGGGAGAGGGTGGGAGACCGGACGAACCTCTTCCTCATGACAGTTGAGGGACAAAGGAAGTAAGTGCCAAGCACTCGCCCACGCAGTATTTTGCTTAATCCTCACGACAGTGTCTGTGTGTCCATTGCACAGATAAGGAGACTGAGGCTCAGAGAGGCCAATGGACCTGCCCAAGTCACCTAGCTAGTAAGTGACAGAGCTTAACAGACCCAAGGTTCCTGAGGGAGAGGATTCCTCCTTCAGGCAGGTGGCTTCTGTGTCCCTCTGATCCCATAGTGGTCGTGGTGGCCTGGTCCAAATAATGAGGTTCCTTCGCAGGGCTGGGGGTCAGCTGAGGGCTGCCTCTCATCTGGGCGTGACCTGCAAACCCCAGAAGG
>CAUYRT010047625.1:0-31480 GCA_963574885.1 Lepilemur ruficaudatus
GTCTAGGATTTTCTTTTTCCTCCTGACTTGTATTCTTTACATCTGACCTGTGATATCCTATAGATTGTGACTGAGGGGACCCACCTAAGTTCTCTCTTTAAAATAGTGCTTAAAAATTAGACTTTGCTTTTCTTTATAACACCATGTACTATCTCAGAACAGTTTTATACATCCTCATTTAAAAGTGCATTTAAAATTATCTTTGACCAGATGTGAACAACTTTTTGTCAAAATGTTCATTTGCAAGAAAAGCAATGCTTAAGCAGAACCAACATGTCCCTTTTTCTTTCACGTGGAAAGAAAGTCATTGGAATGGTTTCTCCATCCCTCCATCTTTATCTACTGTCATATCTCTCCTGGATCACTGTAAAAAGTTTCTCAGTGGTCTCCCTCCTTCCTCTGAAGCCCTCCCCACAATGAATTTGCCACATAATAGCCAGAATGATCTTACAGAAATGTAAATTTGGTCATGCCATGTCCCTTTTCAAAACTCCCCAATTACATCGTTTTGCTTTCTGAATGGAATCTAACTTCTGTGCTTTTGCCTGTAAAAGCCACTGTGCCTCTCTCTTGCCACTCTCCTCTCTGCTCATTCGACTCCAGCTGTGCTCCCATCTTGGTCTTCCTTGACCATACCAAGCTCATTACTAACTGCAGGCCTTTGCCCTTGCAGTTGCCTTTGCCTGGGATGATTTTCCCCAGATATTCTTAGGGATCACTTCATTCAGATCTCTATCAAATACCACTTTTCTAGAGACCTCTTCTTTGATCATAACCTCTCCCTATCATTTATCACTTTACTCTGTTTTATTTTTTTATCACAGTGTGTTGTATATTTATTTGGTTATTGTTTGTTTCTTCCCACTGGAATATAACCTTCAGAGAGTGTGGGTTTTGTTATATACACCATTGTTATTTCTAGAACCTAGAAGAGATCCTGGCTTATAGTGGACAATCAATATTTGATGAATGAATGAATGATTGTTGAATGAATTAACTTGGCAAGTGTGTAGACTTATGCAGAATTTATGACCATCTTATCTGATTGACAGTATGCCCTGTTTTCCAATTCAGAATATTTGGTTTCTCTTAGTAAGATGATAAGGACAGAGAAATGGATTTGGGGGATTGCCTAAGACTTGGGCCCCTTTCTCTCCAAGCAGAGCCGGACACAAGGGCTTGCACATAAGTAGTTTATTTTGGGAAGTGATCCCAGGATGTAGGAGTGGAGTGCTTGGAGAAGAGAAAGAGGAAAGGAGCCAAAGCCTATCCAAGGTGCATTTTTGGGCTGTTTACAGCTGTGGGCAACTGTGACTCACTCCTGCTGGGCAAACTTGGAGAATCACTGTATGATTCACCTGAGAACTGTGCACCTGAGACACAGAAGAGTGGAGCATTTATGCATTAGTTCCGCATGGTCTGCCAAGGGTTGTATCGCTTGTTAACCCCCACCAGGGTTAACAAGCAATACAACCAGGTTTATTCCAGGTTTGCACATTCGTTGGAATAGCTGAGCAGTTCTGCACTGTCCCATGTGGCTCCAGTGGAAGCCCCTGGTATGACACAGGAGAGTGAAGTGAACAAATTTATGTTTAATAGGACTGCTCTTGTTGAGTGGCTGGTGGAAGGAACATGAGACAGGGAAAGAAGTTAGGAGGCAGTAGCAGTGGACCAGGCTAGCCAAGATGATGGTCTGGAATGGGATGGTGTCAATGGAAATGCAGAGAAGTGAATATATGCAGGATATATTTTGGAGCATTGAGAGAGAAGATGGCCTAGCCTTAGGCCCAAGCCCTAAACTAACATTTAGAGTCCCTGTAGCAGAGAAGGACCTGGAATGAGGAGCTAACAAAAGTCTCCAGCTGGGAATATCAATTATGAAAACCAAAGAGGATGGAGTGGAAAATGTGTCAAAAGCTACTAGGATGTAAAAAAATAAATAAGAAAGGAAAAGTCATTAAACTTGGCAAGATGGAAGTCATTGGTGACTTTGACCAGAAAACTTTTAATGGAAAAATAGGTGGAAATATGATTAGAATGGACTGGAAGAAGAATGGTGTGAAAAAATGGAGGTAGGTTGTGCAGAAACTCTATTGAGAGTTCATCTATGAGGGAAAATAAAGAAAGAACTGGAGGGATAAGTTAGGTGAGGTGTCCTCCCAACCCTAAGTGGCATGTTTTGGAGCCTATTTGAATGTTACTGAGAATTACTGAGGAGACGGTAAGACTAAAGTTTCAGGAGCGAGGTCTTGAGAGAAGTCTTGAAAAAGCAAGAGGTTAGGGGATCCTAAGCATGGCTGAGGACAGTGATTGTTGGTAAGACAGTGATATTTTCTCCATTGTAATGATAGAGAAGAAAAAGCAAGCATGAACAGATAGGTTTGTCTGTTTGAGTGTGTGATGATGACAGAGTTCCACTTTGGTGGCTTCCTTTTTCTCAGTGGAGATATCTGGATTCTGAAGGATGATAAGAATGTTGATGTTAAAGTGAGGGATGGAAAAGAATGCACTGGTCAGGTGCACCTACCTGGGCAAGAGGACCAAGGAGAGAGAAAATGCATTAGGTGCATATAATATCTAATTGAATTACTTAAAAATGGGCAAGAGTGTTAGTTACAAAGTTGGGGGGTCTCAGTTTGTAGAGAGTAGGATCTGGTTGTGAGAGGTTTTCAGGGTCAGACTGAGAAGTCTAGGCTTCCTTCTACAGGTAGTAGAGAGCTGTGTAGGGTTTTAGGGGAGAGAGAGCACTGTGAGGGAAATGATGTTTAAGGAATATGAGTCTTCATCTGCCTTCAATGTAGATTGGAGGGTAACACCATGGAAGCACTCAAGAGGCAAATAAACAGCCTACTAACACACCCATTTTAGCCTCTGTAATAGAAAATTATTTAAAATCTACTTCAGTATCTGTACCTAACAGTAATCATTTGTGATGTGTCCCCAACTTACAAATGGGGAAACTGAGGGAGTAGCAGGACTCAAAAGAAAAATCCCGATCTATGAGACTTTCGTTAGTCTGAGAAGATGGGCATCTACTCTTTGTGTTCTTATGACCCGTGACAAGAATTTCTGAAGGGCGACAATGAGGTTTGCAGCTTTTGACATCCAGGTGCCTGTGTTCTTTACATATTTGTGTATCTTCAGGTTAATACATCATTTAACCCTTGCTAGGGACATTCTCCATGGCCAATATATGAGGCAGAAGACATTTTAATGAAATAGGTCCTAAAATAAAGCCCTGAATTGTGTGTGTGTTGGTAGATAAGACCAACATGTATATATAAATTAGAAAACTATAAAAAGGTATGTATACTGGAGATTGTTGTAGTACTTCACAAATTTTAAGAGCTTTTAGTCCTGAGAATGGAGACATTGATAAAAAATGGAATGATTTATGTGGATGAGTGGGATGTCAAAAAAGGAAATTAATAAGAGAAGCATTGATTTGTAGTAGACATCTGAGATTTAGAGTCAGAAGGAGTGCACTACAGATATGGTAAGAATATCAGCCCAGTTTAGGGGATAGAAATGAGTGTGGAATCTTTAGTGAGCAGAGAGGCCTAGTGAAAAGGTACAGACTCTGGTTAAAACCATGAAATATACTCTTCCTGGATTTCATCTTCCTCATCTATATAGCAGGGATAATAATGTTTGTCTTTAGGGTTTTCATGAAAGTTTGACATAAGGTAGGCATTGGGCCTGTCACCTAATATGTAGGCACATTGCACATAAATAACAGGAATCAGGAAGATAAGACAGAGATTCATCATTCATTCAGTCTATTCCTTCAATGAATGTATGAATTTACTAGGCACTGTTCTTGGTTCAGGGGATATAGCAGTTTATAAAAAAACCCAAGTTTCCATTCTCATGGAACTTATATTCTCACAGAGAGATGTGTGTTGGAAGAAAAGGAAGAGTGATGTAGCTGGAGCAGAAAAAAGAATTTGGGAGGTGGTGAGGAACAATGGATGAGATTAGAGAGGAAGTAGAGGCCAGATCATGTAGGGCCTGGGGTCTAGGGTGAAGATGTTGAGTTTGACTCCGAGTGAAATGAGAAACCATTTAAATACTTTGAGGGGAACAGTGACACAGTTTGACTTATGTTAAAGTCTCACTCTGGCTGCTTTGTAGGAACAGACTGTAGGGGGACCAGGGTAGAAGCACTGGTGTTCTTGCAAGAAGTCCAAGTGGGAGGCAAAGAGGTCTTGGGTTAGATAGTGGTGGAAGCTGTGAGAACAGGTTAGAGAGTGAATGTATTTTCAACAAGGAGCTGATAGGCTTTGCTGATGGGTTGAACTTAGATTGTGAGAGAAATAGTGGAGTTAAGAAAGATTCTTCTGAATGGAGTTTTTATTTACTGAAATTAGGGAGATAGTAGTAGTAGCAGGTATGGGAGGAGTAATCAAGATTTCTATAACACTTATTAACTTTGAGATTGTTTTTTAGACTTCCAAATGGAACCAAACAATAAAGTTGGATGTGTGTCTGGATTTCAGGAGATAGGAACAACCTGAAAATGTAAAATTGAGAGAAATTTGCCCTGAGATAATTTTTAAAGCCATATGACTAGATGAGATGAGCTAGGGAGTTGGGGGTGGGGGGGAGGGAGGGAGAGAGAGAGAGAGAAAGACTCTAGAGGTTTGAGGATTGAGTCCTGATACCAATGTTTAGAGATCAGGAAGATAAGAAGAAGCCAGCAAAGGAGACTGAAAAGTGATGTAGAAGAGTTGAAAGCAGTGTTCTAGAGACTAAAACGAAGGAAGTATTTCAAAAGCTGGATGTGATCAGTAATGTCAAATTCTGTTGAACATAGGAGTAAGAAGATCCCTGAGAAATAACAGTTGGGTTTGGAAATCATTGGTGACCTTGACAGGAACTGTTTTAGGGAGACTAGCAGGGAATAAAAGCTAATTAGAGTAAGTTCAGAACAGAAACTTAAGAACAGGAAGTTCAGACAGCAAGTAGAGACAACTCTTTTTAAGGAGTTTTGCTGTAAAAGGGAGCCAAGAAATGAAATAAAGAAGATCAAAAAGAAATTTTTTTAATGAGTATAGATATAGTGAGCATTCATGCTAATGGAAAGAGCCAATAGAGGGAGAAATTTACTTAATTGAAAGGTAGAATTCAGTTAGAAGTTGTGAGAAATGTTTGGATAGTGGATGATAATATAGGGCTTTAAAATCCAATGGTTGACTTTAGACTATTTATGGTGGACCACATGAAGCCTTTGGAGATTTTTGAATAGAGAATAGCATAAAAACTTATATATATGCTTATCACAAAAATTTACCGAATTGATTTATGAGTTAATGGTTTTTGAGCATCATTATCTCTAATTAACTTAAATATAGAAGAAAATTCTCTGCATTGTAAATAGTTCATCTTTAGGTAGACTTACAATGCAGTATATAACACTTACTTTACATATGTTAGCTTATTTAATCCTCACAGCCACTCCAGAGGGTAGATACTATAATTGACAGCATTTTATAGGTGAGAAAACTGAGGCACAAAGATTTAGCAACTTTTCCTAGGCAACAGCTATAAGTGGTAGAGCCAGTAATTAAACTCAGACAATCTAGTTCCAGAATAAAGCTTTCTAGTGCCTTGTTCTATTGTCTCTCTTAGTTTATTATATTCTAAATTATAAATTACTTTTAGCCCCATGTACAGTTTATGGGGATTTATAAAAGGTCATTATTTTCCTCACCTAAATATTCTGCCTCTCCATTTCTGTTAATTCTACAAATTATATTTCATTTGTAGGTCATATGTATTATAATGCCTCCATTGTTGTATATAATTTACATATCATATACACACAAATTTCATTTATATAACTTATACACTTCTCCATGTGGTGGTCAGATGCAGAGATACAAGCATTTGGAATGTTTTTGGTAATAGTTGCTTCATAATTGCATAGCGCTTTATTGTTCGCTAAGCATTATCACATAAGTAATTTCATTTAATTTTCACAACAACCCTGTGTGTTAGTCAGAAGAGATATAAATATTGCCATTTAAACAAGTAAAGAAACAGAGATTGATGGAAATTTGCATAGTGCTTAGCTCAGAGTAGACACTTAATAAATAGCTGAATAAAAGAATAAATGAACAAATGGTCCATAGTTGTAGTCACAGAGTTTGGAAGAACAGAGCATTAATAGAAAGCTGAGACTCCTGACTGCTAATCCAGGGCTTTTTTTCACTGTATTGCAGCTGTCTTGAATTTTTTTTATCCTTATTTTTTAAATAAAATCCATTGACTGCCAAGTATTAGCAGTTAAAATATAATCAAAGTGGTGAGATTGAATTCTTTACTTGCTGTATCTCACATGTAGAGCTGTTTTTTGATTGGAGAGTTGTAGTGATGCCACATATTGTAGACATTTCTTTGGGTCAATATTCAATTAATGTCTCAGAAGATTGTTAATAGAGGTTGAGTTGTAGGGAGTGCTGTTTTGGAGGTGAAATGGATGGAGAAAAGGTGATTCTCAATTACTGAACTCATTAAAATACTGAGGGTGATTATTTACACATTTAAGGGACATTAGTTGTTCTGACTTGGGCAGGCTCCAGCCTAGATAATTGGTGTCTTTCCCTTTGCATATTCCTGTCTCCATTTATTTTAACAGACTTCGAGGGAAGTATGCTTTCTGACATCCTATTTTGGAGCACTTCTATACATTTGCCAAAAATGATTCAATGCCTGCTAGATGCACCTTTGAACTATATCTATTCTGGAGGTGGGTAAAGAAGTTCCAGATTCTTGCGTCAGCCTTCTGAAACAAGCTGTGAGCTGGCTCTGGGTCTCTGCTCTGAGAAGGAGAACAGTTAACAGTCTTTCTGGATGAGGAAGGCAATGGCAAGGGGGGTGGTGCTGAGGGACTTGGCTAAACAGTTAGAGGCTGAGGAGCACATATTTTTATACTCTGTCAGACAGGAGTGATTTCACACAGCCAAGTAATTGTTAGAATGTGATGGGCATTTGTCAAAGTCATAGTACAATTGTCAATGTTTTGCTCTGTGGGGGCAAAGTTAATGGGAACTTTTCAATATGTCTTAGGCATGAGTCCTTTTTTGCGGGGAGGAGGGATAACAGTTCATTTTTATATGGGGTAGATATTATGATTGTCTTTCTCTTCTGTGGATCACTAGGCTTCTTATACATCTTGGTGAGAGGACACATGCAACTCCATGCTAGAGTTCTACACTGCTGCACAAAACCGGTGGGCACAGCCTGTAGGACCCACTTGCAGCAAACTCTTCTTGGCGGGAAGCATGATGATGCAGTGTTCCTTTAAGTTTGTATCTTAAAGAGTATGCTCAATACGGCACACTATTAACAAATATCCACCTCAAAATTTTTACTGATCAAAGGCACTTATATCATGTGCTATGTAAGAGGCATTTGAGCAGCTGAAAATCTCTTCATTTTGGGGAAGAGAAATTGATCCTACTCACAGGCACCCTTGCTGTTTGTCTATATACTGAGGTGGGATTGTTTCCATTGAAGCAAGGATGAAAGTTGTATTGCTGAGTGTCAAAAAAGAAGGTCTATTTCTGTTGTTTGACATCAATTTAAACCTTAGAATTTCACATCAGACAGCAGTCAGAAGAGAGCCCTAGGTTACATAGACAGCTTTCTGCCGAAGCATGTTTGCAACAGTATTTTGAGAGATAGTTCAGGACAAGAGACGCAACTCTGTTGTTGGGCCAAGTTGTGGCACCAAAATACAATGTGTCTCAGCCGAAAGCTTAGTTTTCAGGTAGGATTTATTTGTGGAATGATAATTTCATGATATCATTAAATATCTTGACTTTGATCAAAAGTCACGAAACAGCTGTTTGAAGAATTTTCTTAAGCAAAATTGCAGTGCACATAGTAGGTACTTTCAATATTCAATTTTTGAAGAGTAAATGAATGAATTGAAGACACTATGTACTTTGCTTCTTAAGGTCTTCCTGGGAAGTATCATTTGAAAAACTCTCCAATCGTTTATCACCAGCAGAGTTTGTCTTTCCATATGAATTCACATACTTCTTTTGATTTTGTTACTTCTTAAATGGTTTCTGATCCATTTTAATCTTTAAGCTGGTTTATGAATTTTATTGCTTCTGTTTAATTTTTTTTAGTTTCAAAATATTAAGGGGGTACAAATGTTTTTATGACATGGATACCTTGTATAATGCTTTAGTCAGGGCTTTTGGTGTGCCCATAACCACAATAGTGTTTATTGTACCTGATAGGTAATAAGTTTTTAACCTTCACTTCCTCTCATTCTCCCCCTCCTTGATTTCCAATGACCTTTACATCTCTTTGTGCCCATGTGTGACCATTGTTTAACTCCATTCCTGAGATACTTCACTTAGGATAATGGTCTCCAATTTCATCCAAGTTGCTGAAAATGACATTATTTCATTCCTTTTTATGGCTGAGTCATACTCCATGGTATATGATCCACATTTTTTCCCATCCAAGTACTAATCAGGCTTGACCCTGCTTAGCTTCCAAGATCAGGCAAGATCGGGCACGTTCGGAGTAGTATGGCCATAGACTGTACACCACATTTTCTTTATTCACTCACGAACTGGTGGGACACTTAGGTTGATTCCACATGTTTGCAATTGTGAATTGTGCTGTAAGAAACATGCAAGTGCAGGTGTCTTTTTGATAAAATGACTTATTTTCCTTTGGGTAGATACCCAGTAGTTAGATTGCTGGATTGAGTGGTATGTCTACATTTATTTCTTTGAGAAATCTCCATATTGTTTTCCATAGAGGTTGGACTAATATGCAGTCCCCCAACAGAGTATAAGTAAGTGTTCCTTTCTCTTTGCATCCACGCCAGCATCTCTTGTTTTTTTGACTTTTTAGTAATGTCTATTCTGATGGGGGAAAGGTGGTATCTCATTGTAGTTTTTAATTTGCATTTCTCTGATAATTAGTGATGTTGAGCTTTTTTTCATGTTTCTTGGCAATTTGTCTATCTTCTTTTGAAAAACTCCTGTTTATGTCTTTTGCCCACTTTTTAATGAGGTTGTTTATTTTTTCAGAGAATCAACTTCTTGGTTTTTCTTGATCCTTTGTATTGTTTATTTTGTTTCCATTTCATTTAGTTCTGCTCTTAGCATTGTTATTTCTTTTCTTTTGCTGCCTTTGGGTTTGGTTTGCTTATCTTTTCCTAGTTCCTTGAGATGTGACATTAGGTGGTTAATTTGTGATCTTTCTGTCTTTTTGATGTAAGCATTTAAGGATATGAGCTTTCCCCTGAGGATTGCTTTTTCTGTATCACATAGATTTTGATAGCTTGTGTCCCCTTTGTCATTTAGTTTAAGGAATATTTTGATTTCTGTCTTAATTTCAATATTGACCCAATATTGTTGTTTAATTTCCATGATTTTTTGGAGATTTGAGTGTTTCTGTTGGAATTGATAGCTAGTTTTATTTCACTGTGGTCTGAGAAGTTACATGGTATGATTTCATTTTTTTTTTTGAATTTTCTGAGACTTGTTTTGTGGCCTAAGATATGATCAGTTTTGGAGAATGTCCCATGTGCTGATGAGAATAATGTATATTCAGTAGTTTTTGGGTAGAATGTTCTGTAAATGTCTGTTAGGTCCATTTGTTCTAGAGTCCCATCTAAATCCAGTATTTCTTTATTATTTTCCATTTTGATGTACTTATTCTCCTTTGCTGGGAACTCTCCTACTTAGTAAGAAGAGGTCCCTTTTTGGCACTTTTGTGACCTACTCTGGAAGATTTACTCAGCATGGCACAGGAGGGGCTGGATGCACTGAGAACCTGTAATGCAGCTGTTCTGTGTTGTCCCCTTCGCCTGTGATTGTCACAGTCCAAGCCAGTGCTGGATGATTTTTGTTGGGAGTGATGGGTTGTTTCCCAAGTCGCTGTTGGAAACTCAGGTTGAGGGCTGGGTGAGACTCTCCCCATGGAGGCTGGCCTTGTGGAAGATTACTCTGCCTAGGTCTCCCAGGAGGTGACAGTGGCAGCTGAGCAAGGCTATCTAGGTAGCGGTCGCAGGCCTCCGGGCTGTGGGAGTTGCTCCAACCAGGTCCAGGTGCGATGGTAGCTAAAGGCTAGCAGGTCCCTGGCAGAGCATTTGGGGGGCGGTTCCCACCAGGTGGCCGATGGGAGCCCCTGGTAGCACTGGAGCTCTAGGGTCAGGTCATGGGGTCCAACTGCAGCGGGGAGCAAGGGAGCTGTGGCTGTGGGCTGGTGGCAATGCTGGAGCCCCGGGGATGGAGCCACGGGGCTGTGCAGCAGTGTCAGAGCCTCGGGGTGGAGCTGTAGCCTGAGGGCAGTGGAAGCCTGGGACCTGGGGCCTCAGGGCCCACGGACAGTGCAGGAGCCTCAGGGGCGAAACTGCAGGTTCCTAAAACAGTGCTGAAGTCTTGGGGGCAGGGCCACAGGGCCTGTGTGCAGCGCTGGAGACTCAAGGGCGGAGCAGCGGCAGGCTGAGCAGCAAGCAGCCTGCCGGCAGGGAGAGCCTGGGAGCTGGGCCATGGGGGAGGCAGTGAAAGGGGAGGCAGTGCAGGAGCTGCGTGGGTGGGGCCACAGAGTTGCACAGGGCCATAGGGCTGTGGGCGGGGTGCAGGGCAGCTGGTGCTCTCCTCTTCCCAGGTGCCCCAGAGGCAGTTGCCTCAGGGCATCTCAGGTGGCATCTGTGGCATGTTCTGCTCAAATTCCCCATGGTGGGGGAAGTACTCAGCTTCCAGTCACAGGACATGCAAGAGCGTCTGTTCTGCCTGTTCCCTCCCTGGCCTGGAGGGGACAACGAAGGGATGGCTGCGGTGAAGATGAAAGCCCAGTATAGGCCTGGCGCTCTGGACCTGAGAACTCAGAATAGTGTCGGTTGCAGCTACCCTGGAAGGGAAGGTAGGAGGTTCCTGCTGTGCCTGCTCTCCCGTGCTCTGTGGCTGCTTAGACTCAACAGCTCCCTGATTGGGCCAGAGGTCTGCAGCTGTGGCGGGGGGGCGGGGGGGCCCTCACTGCTCAGGCCGCAGTGCCTGCAGAGGTTCTCTACTCTTGTCTTTCCCCACGTGTGATGCCTTCCCCAGGTACCTTCTGATATTGCCAAATGGATCACCCTGTCACCTTCTCTTTCACCCTGAATGTCCCCCATCGCTTCTCTGGTGACTCACAATATTCTATCCAAGAAGGACCATCTATAGGTGGGTATCACCTGCCACTTTTGATCCTCTCCATGAGAGCAGCGGGCATGGGCTGCTTGTAGTCCACCATCTTGCCCCTCCTCCCTGTATTTTAATATTATGAAATATTCTCTAGATTTTAAATCTTTGAGCATCTTAGAATACATTTAGTCTGTTTCACTAGCTACTGCTTTAAATGCTTTGAGTCCTATTGGAGATTGAAGAGGGCATATATTATATATGAAAAGGAAAGCAACAATGAAATAATTTCCTCTAAGCAGCTCCCTCATGAGAAAGGGACCTTCTCATTGAGACCTGTGAAAGAGGGTGCTAAATTCAGTCTGGAGCTCAGGATTGGGCCACGATGACATCCTCATGACATCCCCCTCGAAGTGTGAGCACTGCCAGAACAACCTTCCTCCTGGCCATATTCCACCGTACCCATCAGAAGCACCAATTTCTCTTCCATGGAAGAATATTAATTGAACATAAATTCATTGTAGTGATAATTTATAATCTTTAATTTATTTTATGTGACCTAAGCCTTTGGGAAATTTATTGATTTTAATTTGCCTCAACAAACATTTGCTGAGAGCTTCAATTTAAGAATAATAGATTTTTCTCTTGAGCTTTTTGAGTACACTCTGTTAAGGGGCAACAGCTCTGTGTCCATTCATTTCCCTCTACAAAAGAGATTCTTTGTAAGATGTTACATTATTATGTTATTTACCAATTCTGCTAATTTACTTTAGGTGGAGGAGCAGCCTGAATAATTTAAGTGCTTTTAGATGAGCCTATTTTTGGTTTAGATATTATTGTGTTCTCAGAAGTACAACTTTTTATAGGTCAACCATTGTTCAGGAAGAGTGCAAACTTTCTTGGACTCTTGGCAGTTTAGCAGCTTGCAGGGGATAATAATTCCTGGTAGTTTCTAACAAATGCAATCTTCATTTTGAACAAGGCAAAACGCAAATTGTGCCTGATACTCAGGTGATGCAGTAATGGCACCCAGACCCAGAGAGAAGTACATTAGCACATTTGTTCAGTGATGAGTTGACCAGAACCATTTATTTCTTTGTCCTGGACCTTGATGGATTACTGGCTTGAAAAGCAGGCAGAGATGTATAGATATAGCACTCATTCTAACATCAACTGGCTATATTTTTGCTCACCTCTTATTGCTTTTTTAATTCAGCTACATGTAAAGAGGATGCTGCAAGGAAGCACATTGTGATTTATGAGTTGTGGAGCCTGCTGCACTAACAAGAAGCTTAAGACTGTACTGCAAGCTTGTTTTCTTTGAATTTTGAAAAGGAAAAAAAAACTGTTTTCTTCTCCCCACTTATGAAATTGGTTACTTAAAATGATAGCAAAATTTTGATTTTAATGACTGTTTCTATTTGGAGGAGGGAATTCAGCTACATAAGATGAAAGGAAATAATTTGTATGTTCTATTTTAAATAATTTCTCAAGATGTGGGCCAGCTGAAGTTCATTTTCTTGACTGAGAGAATCACTAGCAGATGGTGGCCTCAGCACTGAAGAATGTGAGCCTCTGACCTAGATGGTCTACTTGTCTTCTCCCTATTTTTGGTTCTGTCAGATCCTATTTGTATAATGTCATGTTATTATGTAACAATTCAAAATTTGAATTATTTTGGTTTTTAGGCATATAAAACAAAATGTGTATACATACTTTCTTCATATCATATAACACTTCTTACTTTTATTATATTTGATGCAATTAATCCTGTTAAGAAGGCAGGATAAGTATTGAAGAGATTAAGTGATTTTTTTTTTAAACCAGATCTTATGGACAGAAAGTGACAGATCTTTTCTTGGAACTTAGATCATTTGATTAGAGTCTGTCACTTTTTTTACTTAGAAAATATGTTGAACATGACACAAGAGATGGTGTGCATGGAGTCACTTTGTGTGTGCTATTTATTTGGGGTCACCAGGGGAAGTCATTGGGTACCATGAACAAAATGGCATCCAGGGGTGATGGATGTGGGCTGAGGTAGACGAGAAGACTGATGAAAATGCCAAATGGTCCAGTCTTGTGATTACCAATGCACGCCCCACTCCAAAATGAACCATAAGCAGGAAACATGTAGACCTGTATTTCACATCTAAATATAGTAATCTGAAAATCATTTTATATATATAACACAACTTATTAATCTTCAAAGAAAAAAAAATCTCACTTGGTAATTCTGAAAACCATAATTCAGTGGAAATAGGTGCAATCCTTTGCCCTCCTTCCGAAATAGGAACAACAAAGAGAAAGAGAAACGTGTTATCAGAAAGTTAGAGAAATCAGAAAACTTCTGAAGTGGAAAGAGCTGGTAACTTGTTTTCTTTTTTCATGAATTTTTATGCTTTCAGACCAATATGTTAATACCATGTCCCAAACAGGGGAAATTTGTGACTCACAAGTAAATATTAGAAACCTGAGAATTCAACTTCTACTCACCAGAGATCATTTCAGTTTAGTCTTTTAAAAATAACTTCCTAATAACTATATGTAATAATTCAATATATTACATAATAATAGACTATGTATAATAAACTAATGTTGTTTTCCTCCCTTCAAAAATTTGACTAGAAGACTCTGCTGCTTAACTTTTCATCCTTTATGGTTCCCAGGAGCTACAGTATAAACAGGATAAAAGAAACTTCTAGTGAAAATGATTTGTAAAATATTTCTATGTTCCTTTCTTGGCCCATATTTAGGCCATATTATGTAACTCAAAATAAGTCCAGGGTTTCCCCCAATCTTGGGGTACGAATCCCTAAGTTCTCGTTGCAGGAACTAGTCTGTTTGGATTTCTCTTATGTCAGTCAGCACTGTCTGTCAACTGAGAAATGTGGCTTCTAGAGAGTAAATTGCATGATCAGCCTAACTTCACATTCAAAGCAACTTCTCCCTCTACCTCTCTCTTAATTACATTCTAGAATAGTGTTTAAAACTTCAGTTCCTTTCACTTTTCTCAAGTTTAGTCAAGGAGAGTCTGGCGTACAGTGTAAAATAGAATGTTTATTCCTATCCCAATGCATATGGACAGAGCTTTATTTTCTAACTTGCTAACACTATCACAATTCTAATAAGGCTTGGTTGGTATTGCTGTCATTCTGTTAGACAATAAGCACCACAGCTTAATAAGGACAAGTTATATAACCACTGAAACATTTCCAATTGTCAGTTCCTGTACCCATTGTTACACGACACATGTGGTTACGTATACGTGTAAATTTATGCACATTGATTAAATTAGTACTGTGATAATTTATTTAAAGATCTAAATACTATCCCACGTACAAAAAGCATAACTAAAAATGCTCTCTAGTATAATGCTCTCTAGAAAAGACTCTGCGAAGAGTCTTTTTGGCTACTTCCTCTATTGTGGCCTGTCTCTGAAAAATCCACAGAGGCTTTAAGGGTACGTAATGGAAAAAGGCAACTAACATAGTCTTTACAGCTCTCTTTTTTTCATGCTTGCCGCTGCTAAATAACCAAACCCCGTCTTTTGTACACTGTTCAGCATGGCAGAGTGGAAAGAGCTACGTGTGTCAGAAGACCTGAGTTCTACTGCACATTCTACAGCCTACTTTGTCTGTTTCCCTACCAGAGCCCCGTGAAGGCAGGGATTGGGCTTTCTTGTTTGTTATTGTGTCTTCAGCATCTGTCAGTCTAAATTAATTTGTTCCACAAATATTTGAGCACCTTCTGTGTTCCAGGTACTGTTCTACATCTTGGGATAGAGCAATGAATAAAATAAACAACATTCTTGCTTTTTTTTGGTGTTTATACTCTAGTGTGAAGATGTGGTAAGTGCTTTGAAGAACAATGTAGCAGACTAAGAGGATAGGGATTGTCGGTAGAATGTGTGTGTGTGTGTGTGTGTGTGTGTGAGTGTGTGTGAGGCACAGTGCTACATAGGGTGGTAGGGGAGGCCTCTCTGCTAGATTGACACTTGAGCAAGGCCAGGAATGAGGTAAGAGAAAGAGGAATGTGAATATGTGGCCATAGAGAGTTCAGGGCAGAGCGAATAGCAAGAGGCTCTGGGATTCTTGGTGTGGTCACAGAACAGCAGTAATAATACACCCCCACAAATGAAAATGAGTAAGCCTGAGATCATAGAGGTGTTAGTGTTAAAACTTGAAGCCAGTAGCTTTTTTTGTCTAATAGTGGCTATTAAGGTTTTTTTTCAGTCCCCGAGGAGGGTATTGCACCAACTTCCCTGATTCTTAAAGTGAAAGGGCCTCAGATTGATTTCCAGAGTGCTGATTAATAATCCTGGGACCTAGGACCTAGAATTCCACCCTTTTCTGGTTTTTATTTTTTGGTGATAATAGCAGAAAGTTTTTCAGGCTGAAAGTCAGTGGCCATCTGAATGGGAGTTTCTGCTGTTTCTTTGCCCCAAAGGTATAATTTTGGATCCTGTGAGTATACGTTGGGAGAGTAGATTTATGGGACATGTAGGTTATTGTAAAGGAAAATGTTCCGTAGAAAATGTATCATATTCCAGCATCGTGTAGCTTTTTAGCTTCCCAATAGTCTAGTCCATGGCTGAACATTTTAAACTATAACATATTTTATCTCCTACTCCACTGAAATTACATACCAGTTGTTGACCTTGTGGTTTCTGAAATAAACCTTTTAAAGAAAAAAACGAAGAAACTAAATTTGAACACAGTGTGGATCTATGGGGTGGGAAAGGGAATTGAAGAACTCTTAAATACATGGAAATCACCTGGAAAAGAGTTTTGTTTTTTTTTAAGTACCATTTTTTGTTTCCCATTTGCTATTGGGAATATAGTCATTCTTAAAAGCAACCTGGTAACACTTAGTGAAATGAAGTTAACAGTATATCTAGGTGAGTATATTCTAGATATACTCTATAGAAAGTTCTCACAAAGGTAAAGGAGTATGTTCGGAGATTATCTTTCTCTCTCATTCATCTATTTTTGTGGTGTTGGGGGAGGTACTTGAGAAGGCAAGAATAATATCCATAACTGTGGGACTGAGGAAGTAAAATGTGGAAGATGCATGCTTAACATTGGGCACTTAAAGGCAACAGACTAGATACAAATAGAGCAACATGGGTAGATATTAAGATCCTGGATAGATACTAAGGACCTGGTATGGGTTAAAAAAAATAAATGAAATGAGAGACATAGTCTAATACTACTTATATAAATTAAGCATATTCATATGAGCTTATTATTTTTTATAAAGACATGGTCATATTTAAAAATATAAAATAATTTAGAAAAGGGGGCCTATAGGATGAGGAAAGATTAGGAATAAATTGGAAATTAAACTAAAACAGGAGGGTGACTTTACAGTGATGATAACGTACTATGAACTAAGGAATATGATTAACTTATCTCCTTGCACCTGGGGTTCAAAAGACAAAGGAAAGTCATGCATAGGTCTATTATTTGGAAATCAAATCATCTTTTCTGATTTTCTTACATTATGATTCCAGGGATATATTCCTATGGGGGAAAGAGTACCTGGAATTATTATAAATAATTCATGAGCATGAAATACACTTTGAAGATAACTTATGTAAAAGAGAAATCATTTTATAAATAAGCATTAGCAATAATGCTCTTGTTCAGTGTGGCATTTAAAATATACTTTCGTAAGACACAGGGTTAGGAAGGCCTGCCTGTGGAATATGGGGTGGGGCATGACCTAGAGAGCTGTGCATTTTTCTTTTTTCTTTACTTCCGTGATGCTTCCTTTTTGGAGGCTCCTTTTCCAGTCTAGTTTACCATACCTGCATCTTTCATTAAGTGGTTTGCTTCTAGGCACCTTACTGTAGAGATGGAGCTGCCATGGGGGAGGAGGTGCTGCTGTGCTCTTGCTTTGTGGCAATAGTGTGTTTTTTTTCTTTTATCTCTTTAAGATTGTTTTTTTCTTTTCTTTTTTCTTTCTTTCCTACTATTTTCTCTGTTCATTTCTTAATTTCCTTCTTACTAACTCTCTTTTCCTTTTTCAATTCTGAGGACACTTTATCCGATTCAGGATGTTTTATGGGCAGTACTTCAGTGAGTCGCTGGAATATACTTTACCTCATTCCTTTGTAAGTCTTCCTATATCCTATATCTCATGAGTTCATGCTACCAGCTTTAAGCTCAGAAATGATGACGCAGTAGATGAACATCATTTCACTATATTTTCTTTATTTGTTCCTTTTTAATTCATTTGATATAATCAAAACCGATGGCTTTTGAGATGTTTTTCAGTGACTTAATTTTAAAGCCTTCACTGACAATCTCCTTCCCATATTTATCCAGTAAGGAAGTGATTCACATTACCATACACCAATTCCACTTAGTTATTGGTTTCTCAAAGGATAATTACTATTTACCTAATTATGTGGAAAGTGCTATGCAGTGGCAGGGTAATTAGACAATGTATTACACAATTACAAAGTAACTGTGGTATTTGGGGGAGTTTGTTTGACCTGAATTTATTTTGATGGTAGTTCATTGGATAGCAAAAGAGAATAACATCAAGTTATCTGCAGGAAAATGGCAAATGTCATTTAGTTTCACATTATAACCTATTATAGTTTAGCACTGAAGAAGCAAAGTGTATTTTCCTGTGAAAACAAATATCACATATTTTCCTGGTTACTGGAGAACTAGGCTCTTGATGTTTCTGATTGGAAGGCAGTCACAAGTGTTAATTGCGGAAATATTGATCATATCCATGCATGCCTAGTTTGAAAAGCAATGCAAATGTAGGCAAGAATTGCCAAGGGTCACCACGCATAGCTACTGCTCCCTTGGGATTTCAGTTCTTACAGTTTCTCGAAGTATGGCATATGATTCCTGACATCCCAGGTACTGGTGGGACTTTGAGCCTGGGAGGGATTTCTTATCAAATGTCAATTTCTCATCTCCTGCTCCTCCGAGCTTCTAATTTGGCATGTCTAGGTTGAGACCCTGAAATATACATTTTGCTCAGATAGATTCAAATGCTCCCCAGGTGAATCAAAAGCATCTTCAACTTTGAGAACCACTGAGCACTACAAGGAAATCTAGGTCTGATGCGTGCAGGGGAGACTTTTTTCTTCTTCCTTTTTCTGACATAGGTGTATACTGATCCTCCTTTCTTTCTCCTGTAGGAACCATTCTCCTTTTTCAATTTCAAAATGGATTTTCATTTTGAAATTATTAAGTTCCCCAGTTAGTGTATTTGTCACAAAATATTGTGACATTAATTGGCGTACATTTTGGAATATGGGGTTTGATATATACGATAAATGCTAATAAGGATATCAGATTCACCAAATTCATTTTAGAATATATTCATAGAGGCTGCTAGGTCTTTTGGAGATTTTCATTAAAGTCTTCTTTCCAAATAAGCTTTAATTTTATTGCGCCATGGCTCAGATGGACTAAGTGTTTTATATACATTATCCCTTTAATCCACACAATCTCCTATTGAGAGGGGTAATACTATCATATTCATCTTCACAGGGGAAAATGTGGCACAAGGAAGCTAAGTAACTTGCTCAAAGTCACACGGCTCATTACATGTTCATTGCTAAGCAAAATCTGGGCAATGTTGCTTCTGAGCTCCTTCATCATGGGCAATGTTGTAAGGATGTGTTCATAATTTTTATAAAAGGAATTCTTAGTTTAAAAGAAGGCAAAACCCTATTGAAATCAGTGGAATCAACGGATGTCTGAAACCTGATTAGAAAATGAGGGCACAACCATGTTTGCATTGTGAGAGTCAGGCTGAAAGAAAGACATGTTCACAAAAGTGGCTGTTTTACATTGATATATCTTATGGTGAGAGAGACAAAGTGAAAAGAATAGTTTCATACTCTAGGAAGCTTTTAAAGACCTGTAGAATTAAATGAAAGCAACCAAGAGAAAGGTAGGCTTTCTAGGCAAGAGAAAGTGGCAGTTTTATGTAATTGGTCTACTAACTATAAGACATGCAAATACAATTTTATACTCTTTAGAGGCCAGGTATAGGGTTACAGAATGGATTTCACAAAAGAAGAGGTTTCAGTGAGGAGGGCTTGCTGACAGCAACGTGTCTATTGTCTGGGCTTAGCAATGGAGGCCACAACATTCAGTGGACACTTGGCAAACAAGGTCAAATAGAAAAGTTAAACAATAAGTATTTTTGTTTCATATTTTGTTAGAATGCTTTATAATATTTCTAGTGTGGCTGTAAAAAGCCAAGGCCATCTTTCAGGGAAGGAGATAATTAATTTTAAAAGTGCTTATTTAATATTAACAATTTGGAACCATTTTAAAATTGGAAGATGAAATATTTTATGTATCCAAAGATCTTGCTAAGAGGAGAATGGAAATGCTGACCATATTAACCATTTAATGAAGCTTAGGTAGAAAGGTGTACTTGAGTCTTTTGTTTGGAATTATAGTACTTTATAATGCAATTTTATATAAAAAGTTGCAAAATGTTTTGTGCTTAGAATAGTTTTAAAATTATCTTATATTCTCTTTAATGTTTGAATGTTTGAACTCAGATTGTTGGGGGAAAAGTATATCACCTTTTGTTGGGTAACTAATGAGTCCAATAGTGGCTCAGTGAAGAAGATGAAAAGGCAAAACATATCATCTTTGACTTTTTCATGTATTAGCAATTCTTCCCAGCTGGTGAAAAGGGAAAAGTGATTTTTTAAAGGTTTGCCTAAAATTTAGGTTATTTAGTTACCTAATTCCACCATTTGACAAAGTGCTTCCCCCTTTTTAATTCCAAGCTTTATTGAGGTATGATTGACAAATAAAAAAATTTATACATTTAAGATGTACAATGTGATGTTTCAAATGTATGTATACATTGTGAAACAATTATCACAGTCAAGCCAAGTAACATATCAATCACCTCACATAGTTTCCTTTTTTTTTGTGGTGGTGAAAATGCTTGAAATCTACTCTCAGTAAATTTCAAGTATACAACACATTATTACCTGTAGTTACTATGCTGTACATTAAGTCTCCAGATTTTATTTACGTTATAACTGAAAGTTTGTTCCCTTTAACCAACATCTCTGAAGGGAAGCATCAAGTGTTTCCTTGATAGCTACAATTGCACCTACCACTGCGTTAGAAACTGTGGGGATAATTTTGAAATGTGCACACCCATTTCATTGCAGCATCATTCACTATAGCCAAGATATAGAAACAACGTATTTGTCGGCAGATAAATGGATAAAGAAACAGTGGTATACAATAGAATACAATGGAATATTATTCAGCCTTAAAAAAGAGATCCTTTCATCTGTGATCACATGGATGACCCTGGAGTACATTATGCCAAGTGAAATGAGGCAGACGCAGAAAAAGAATGTTGCTTGATCTCACTTGTATGTGGAATCTAAAAAAAGGTTGAATACATGGAAACAAAGAGTAGAATGGTGGTTACCAGAAATGGGGTTGGGGGGAGGGATGAAGGGGGAAATAGGGAGATGTAGGTGAAAGGGTATAAAGTTGTAGTTATGACTTACGTTGGATGAAGAAGCCTAGAGATCTAATGTACAGCATGAGGACTATAGTTAATAATTTTGTATTGTATAATTGAAATTTTCTAAGGTAGTAGATATTAGGTGCTATTACCAAGCATGAAAGAAAGCAACTATGTGAGATGGTAGATATATTAATTGGTTGGACTGTAGCAATCATTTAATTATGTATACGTATATCAACATATTATGTTGTACATCTTAAACATATACAATTTAAAAAAAAGAAATCTGTTGGTTCATCTGGCTTCAACCGAGAGATTCCCATTTACAGCAACTGCTAAATCCTCCCCAAATGATTGGCTCTATGGATGTGTGCCACTAACTTTGTCATATACTGTCAATTGGCAGTGTGTGCTTTACTACTACTAAGATGAACTGGTGAAAACTGAGGATTTTTTCTAGTTACTAAATTTATAAAAGTTAAAAAAGAAAAGACCTTCCCTTGCCCCCTCATTTATGTAACACAGGTTTTTCCACCAAAGGAAACTGCACTGATTGATAATTGAAACGCTAGTATCCCTGCAGGTCTGTAATCATGTGCGCTGTGTAGACTGGATTACATTCTGCCATGAGCACTGTGCGAAAGATCAGATGCTCCCGGGTGGCGCTGCTGCTGCTGCTGCTACAGTGTGAATTGCACTTTTAATTTGTCTTCCCATCTAACAGCACATCTAATGATACTTTACAAAATCTTTTAAAAATGATACTTAAACCTTTCACTGAAATATAGTTGCATAAAAGTGAAGATTTAACAAATACTTAAAAGTTGTATCAGCAAATCATCTAACTCAACTACCCCTTTTGTTGCATTTGAAATGTAATATACATTTTGTTCACACTGAGCTAATTTTCAACAAAACCAAAGAGTGGCCAGAAACTACTGATGAGAATGGGAATGAGAGATAAGAGCTGACCTCATCTTGCTTTGAAATTATTCAATCACTTAATCTACATGTCTGAGTATTTGGAAACCTTTTTCTACGACTAAAATTCTTTCTCCTATAAATTTTCCCAAACTTACACATTTGGCAAGAGTAGTGAATAGAATAGGTGTGTATATTTTTATTAATTATATAGAAATCTAAAGTTTCAATCATATGAATGACTGCTGCAATAGATTATATTTCTTTTCTTCTTTTTATCTTGCTTAGGCTTTTTCTGTCTCTGTCCTAATTTTCAATATTGTAGTTAACATAAAAGCTGATCTACTTACTAGAGCATTGTTATGTTAACATAATACATATTCTTGTTCTTCTTTTTTGGAGTTTTAATAAAAGAATTTTTATTGTGTCAGTGAAGTTATTTTTTCACATATCTAATGGTCTTAATTAGTATTACAAACTATCTTCTATTAATTGTTTAGAGCACTGGTCCCAAACTTGGCTGCCTATCTGGATCTCTGAAAAACAATGATGGCTGGATCTCATCCCTCCAAAGATTGTAATTTAATTGGTCTGGGGTGGAGCCAGGGTCTGGGGATTTTCAGAACTGCCCAGGTGGTTCTAATATGCAGCAAAGTTTGAGAACTGCTGCTCTCAAGGGCTAATCAGGTTTACTTTAAGGAGTTCTGTGTTAACACACTGGTGTCCAATTTGTTTTCCCATTGGACTCACCTGGAAAGCTGCAAAAGCAATAATGAGGTTTGTGCCCCACCCTAGGAAATTGTGATTTAATTGCTCTGGGTGGTGGCTTGGGATTTGAAATTTGTAAAAGCTCCCACTTGGTTCAAATGTGAAGACAAGTTTGGGAGCCACTGTGTTAACCTATGATTAAAAAAAATCAAATGATATTTTCTAAGGAAATCAGAGCTTACATACGTTTGCAACATGTAGTCACCCTTGGAGGATATTAAAATAAGATATTAAGTGTTTCTTTCCTCTCTACTATTAACATTATATAAATGAGAGAATTAAAGGCACTCAGAATTCTTATTTTACAACATTTTTGTAGTGCACTTTTAATTTGCATTTACAGGTGTGCTCCTAAGTATTAATAGAAGAAATGGACCCAAAAAACCAAAGGACCTTCACTAACAGTGTCTGTATTCTATCTTTGACAGGTATATAAAAACATGCATTTATTTTAATGAGAGCTATGTGTTTGCAAGGGAAAAGCAAACTGTTCTTTTGTACAATTCACAGGAATATCTTTATCTGGGGTGGTAATATAGTAAGTGTTGTATTTTTTGGGTACTAGCATTTGAATAAGGTTTTTAGATAGGTGGGAAAATCATTTCCAAAGTACTAGTTACTCAATTTATGTCACCAGGTTGTGTGTAAGACAGATCCTCTACTTCCTAATCATGGATTTGATTTGAACTATCTGTAATCCAGTTGACACTAATTTAATGTTACCTCCCATTTTCCCTCGGATATTTCTTGTATTGTTCTTTCCCTTTGGCAGCTCATCATCCTGTTGCTCGGCTGTCTTCCCCAGATGACTTAGTGTTGTCAATAATCTTTATTTCCAATGACCAGTTTGTTCTTAGATAGGAGTCATTTGACCTTGATCTCGTTCTGATATACAAGTCATTCTGCTTGTTGTTCTCCTGCCATTACAGATTCTTCATTCTGTTCAGTTTTTAACTGCTCAGTCCTTTTCCATTTCTGGCCTCAAGTTATCCAGTCCTAATTCCCTTACGCCATGCATATCAGTCAGGCTTTGCATAAGAAAACAGAACTCACTCCGTGAATTCCAAATGTGAAGTTTTAATGCAGGGACTTAGGGTTCCTACCACTTTAGAAGGGTTGGGAGAGTGAAGTTATCACCGCTTGGGTGTATCTCCTAACTAAACTAATTTGAGGTCCTCCCTTCTTTTCAGCTTTTCCTCCTGTGTAGGCAATGCTGATGCCCTTGCCCAGCTGCTTGACTCATGTTGTGTATAACTTCTATTTGTCTGTTAAGTTATCTCACCATGACAGCAATAACAAGATGTTGAGTAGATTCAAGAATATTGTATAATTTACCACTTTCTCTCTATCTGATTCCTACTCATCATTCAAGACTTGGATGACATTTCTGCTTTTTCAGTATATCTTCCCTGATTACCCCTCCCCTTGTGATTTTCAAATGAGTATTCTATGTTTTTGTGTCTTTGATTTCTACTCACTCTTTATTCTGCCCGGCTTTCCATACCCTCCCAGTTCCTTCCCATTTCTTCTTTTAAGTTCAGTAATGGTCTATTTTGCTACATTCAGTGACTTTTTCTCAGTCTTCATTCTTCTAGAACCAATGGATCATTGAACACCGTGGATTCCCCTCTCCTTTTTGAAATCCTGGAGTGAGATGCAGATATTCCAGAAGTGTTATTTAGCTTGCTGGTTTTTACCCTGTATAGAATGAATCTTAGAGGACCATTGTTTTCATTTTTAAATATGATTTTAAAATTTTTCTTCTCTACTCGCAATGCGGCCATTTTAGTCTAGGTGTTTATGATGATTCTTGCACTAGCTTTTAAACCAGTGACTCTTGTTTCTATAACCACTTTTCAGTGACTTCTCTCTCAATCTTTGATGCATGTTTGTTAACTAATCAGTTACCTAAAAATAGTTCTTCTCTTATGTCATTTTCTGGCAAAAGAACTTAGTTTTGGTATCGCCAAAGTCCTTTGCCTGTTGTAAAGTCTTTCAGAATTTGGGTTTGATTTGCCATTTAATTCTTAACATTATAACTTCTGTAGAAAAAATATTTATTTTGGCCAAAATGGTTCATTTCTCATATCCCAGATGTGTTATTCCTCCTTTGTTTATTTAAATTTTGCTTATCCTTTACAGCCAGATTTTTGTTCTCATCGCATTTAACAGTTATAGCTTCTGACATTGTAGTTTTTCTTTTGTAACCATTATTTCTAACAATTCCAATATTTTGGGAAAAAAACCTCAGGTATAAATTTTATTAAGAAAATTTAATTTTTCCATCAATTTTTAGTTGTTGACAAATTTTACCAGGTGCCATCATCACTTCTATTCTGATTTGATAGTATCTACCAGTAATCTCCATTATCAACTGTCTAACTGACTACTTTTTAAAATTTCTTATTTATTTTTTCATTCTTAGTGTCAGGAATAAAAACAAGAAAATTTTATTCAATACGTATATGTTTTTTTGTGAAGGAAAACAGAAATGTGGTGAACAGTTAGGTCAAAATGGCAGGATAAAAATATCTTCAGAGTTGAAAATGGTAGAGTCCAAACTTCTGCTTTGAGTCAATGCTCCTTAGCATGGCCGTCAAGGTCCTTAACAGTCCGACTGTATTTTCCTTTCTCAACCTTTCACTGATCATACGTCTTTATTTGTCCTTTGTTTTAGCCATACTGGATTTCTTGACATTCTCTGAAAATGTTGCAACTTATTTTTTCACATATCTGTGCCTTTGTCCTCATAATTTCCTCTGGATGAAATATCCCTTTGTGTCCTTCTTTACCTTGTGAATTTGTACT
The DNA here is from genome assembly GCA_963574885.1 of Lepilemur ruficaudatus. NCBI lineage: Eukaryota > Metazoa > Chordata > Mammalia > Primates > Lepilemuridae > Lepilemur > Lepilemur ruficaudatus. The sequence goes on from CAUYRT010047625.1 coordinate 25,146, forward strand.
CTTCTACAAGGCCAAATTCAAATGTGTATTGAATCCTATCCTTGAAGCTTAGCGTATATCTCCTTTCTATTTTTACATGATTATTTTTGTACCTTTTAAAAAGTATTTACCACATTACATTATAGATGTCTTCTCTATTAGACTGTGCGTTACTGGAGAGCAGATGTATGTCTTTATTTATTTTTTACTCAGTACATAGTAGTTCTTTCACTAGAAATACTTATGGAGCATACCTCTTATGCATTTCACTCTTACCCGTGAGTGAAGTGAGGTTTAGGCAACCAGACCCAGGTCCGACATTTTTAAAATAGCCTATTAGTCACAGAGTAGTTCAGGATTCTCCTGTTTAATCATTTAAAATGTCTTTAGACTTAGTCAATGTTAAATTGTGACTTTTCATACTCTTTGTAGAGTCTCAGTAATGGATAATAGGCTCCAAAGTCGGGGAGAAAAAGTTTAAATTAGATTTTTTAAGGAAATCTTTTTTTACCCTTAAAATTGACTAGTATATGAATATATTTTTCCTTGATAATATTATTTTTCTTAACAATAACAAATTATGTTTAGTCATAAAACACTTATTGATTACTTATGGTGACATTATAGTACTAGAAATTGTACTAGAGTACTCTGTCATAAAGATAGTTCTTGACTTGAGGAACTTTTAATTTATTTAGAAGTGAAAAGGAAAAACAAATAATATTTGTTCAGTGTTTCCTGTATGCTAGCCCATGTTTTCTGTATTTCATATATATAATTCCATTTAATGCTCACAATCACATTATTTTATTGATGAAGAAATGTGGCTCAAAGTGGTCAATGAACTCACTTAGGGTAACCTAGCTTATGAGGGGCAGAGAAAGAATTTGTAGTCAGTCAGTTTTACATGCTTTTAAAGTCAACACTCTGATTCTATCTTTACTAGTGATGATAACATCTTTCCCAGAGATGATAGCATTACTAGAGATATTATTGTCTCTAGTAAAGTGAGATTTCAGAGAGATATCAACTCTGGGGTGGGAAGTTCTGACTTGTTTTCTCTCTTAGTTTTCTAATAGAGTTGATTGGAATAATATTCCTCATCTCCATTCAATTGAATAACATTGTTTTAATGATTGACTAAGATAATATGTGACAAATGATTAGCACAGTGACTGGAGCAGAGTAAGCTGTCAAAAATTGGAAACTATCATCATTATTATTATTATCCTACTTAATCATAATACCTCTGAAAAAATAGGCAAGCAAAGCAGACCTGCATACATTCAAACACAACAAGCCCAAAATGCTCAATGTGAGGTGTGAAGCAATAATGCTGAGATTGAGACCTATGTGTATGCCACGTATTTTTATATAATGGTTTAAAATTAGCAAGCAGCTTGAATGTGCATTATTAAGTCATGTAAAATGTGTGGGGCTGAAACATCAGCTTATTATACTACAATTTGTGTGTAGAGCACTGATGCAGCTCAAATAAAATGGTGTTTGGCTTTGAAAATGGAGTGAGTTAGGGAAGATTGAGAATACTGACGGGTTTTAGTGGAAGTGCTGGTAGAGGGGTTATGGAATATATGCTGTGTAGGCAACACAGCATGATGGAAGGCCCCAATGTAGGAATAACAAAGTTGTATACAGAAGAAAAAAATAAGGTCAGCCCAGCAGAAATGAAGTTTTACAGTTTCATTTTCTAAATCTCTATTGCCATCTAGAAGAGTAGCTAATGTGAGAAGGGGACAAGGAACACGGTTTTAATGTGTTTTAAGTGATAGTATAGTGTCGTGATATCTGTTCAATGATGAATATCCACTGAATCAAGAAGACCTCTTTATGCAAAGGTCGAGAGCCATGGCATTCCCTCGCCTGAACCAAGATTGCAGAAACATGGGACTGCAGACCTGTTTATGAGGTTCATCGCTTATGTGTCTGTACTACCTGGTCTAACTATAATGATCTTTATTGGAGCATAGATGACAATGGTGAATAGATCATCTTTATCTTTTTACCCATTCATTTAATCCTACGCAGAAGCAGGGACTTCATAAATTCTGACTGTAAGTCCTTATCAGACTGCTTTTTTCTGCTATATATTTTCATTCCTCCTGCCACTATTCTTGATTGCTTTTCAGGCTCTGAACTGAAATATTTGGTATTCCAAAGGAGAATGCTTCTATGAACATTATTGTGAATGGTTCAAGGAGTTGGTTCAAGTTTCACTTCAATTTCCAACACCTTGCATTATTATAGATTGAATGAATAATGCCAGCCTGCCAGTGCTTTTTCATATAATATATGTGATGTGCTGGACGCATTTCATTCAAACTGATAGAATGAACAATGGGGATGTAGTATGTTCTTTAGAATCAAATAATTTCACTAGACACCTAACGGATGGTTTTTAGATTCTCTTTAGCTTACCCTTTACATTTAAATTCATGTGAGGACTTTGCATGTAAGGACTTTGACCTTCCTCTGGCATAAGACCTCTATGGAGCCAGGATAACTCCCAGTCTCTGTCATTTTGGGGGAGCAAGTCTTTAGGTTCTTCTCTGTAACCCCACTGGGCCTAGCACAGTGTTTATATTTAGCAGTGGTTAATGAATGTCTCTTGATTGAATTAATTTTTGCTGAGCTCAGAAAAGTACAAATGTTGCTCTGAATAATTAACATAAAAGGATATACACTATAAAAAGATACACTCAAATGTTACCTCTTCATTGAAGCCTGACCCACAAGTAAATACCAGGATCCTCTATGGTAAAGTCTCTCTGTACTTCTCACCTTTAATTTGGAGTAATTTTAAAATTTGTTTGTCATATATATGTATTTTGCTTGTAGGTCAACTAGAATATTATTCTACACATCTGCTGCTCATATATATAAATTACTTAACACAATAGAATATATACATAGAAAAGATACATATAGAAAAATGACTATTCCACTGACTGGCAAAACACAAGAAATTTCATATTTATTCATGAAATCTCCCACTCTAGTGTTGTCAATATGTCCAGATCGTTTGAAACACCTCAAATGAGAAAGTGGCTGCAAGTGAGAGCAAAGTAGGCTCTATTCCAAGCTCTTTGAGATGGAATTACAACATGTAATGTACATCTGCTTTCCTCTGATGCTGCTGAGCTCAACTCTTTTCCAGTTTAATTCTGTAAGTATTTATTGAACGTTACTGTTTGCTCAGCCACAGATTTGATGATGTGGATGATTTTAGAGACGATTAATACCACCGCATACCCATAAAGATAAAAACAATAACAACAATAGAAAATAATGAGTGTTAGTGAGTGCTGTGGTTTGAATATGTCCCCTCCGAAATTCAGATGTTGAAACTCAATGGCCAATGTGATCTTATTAAGAGGTGGGGCCTTTAAGAGGTGATTAGGCCATGAGGGCCCCTCCTTTGTGAATGGAATTAGAGCCCTTATAAAAGAGGTTCCATGCAGCCCTTGGCTCTCTTGCTCTTCCATCTCTGTTCCTCCCTCTGGAACATGCAGCCACAAAGTGCCATCTTGGAAGTGGAGAGCAGCCCCCACCAGATGAGCAAACCTGCCAGCACCTTGATTTTGGACTTCTTAGCTTCCAGAATGGTAAGAAATTAATTTCTGTTCTTTATGAACTATCTAGTCTCAGGTATTTTATTATAGTGGCACAAAAGGACTAGAACCGTGAGGATGAGGAGAAGTTAGAACATTTGTGCACTGTTGGTAGGAAAGTAAAAATGGTACAGCCACTATAGAAAATAGTATGGTAGTTAGTTAAAAAATTAAAAATAGAATTATCTTACAGTTCAGTCATCCCATTTCTGGATATATATCCAAAGTATTGAAAGCAGGATCTTGAAGAGATCTTTGTATCACCATGTTAATAGCAGAATTGTTCACAACACTCAAAAGATGGAAACAATCCAAATGTCCACTAGTGGATGAAGATATAAACAAAATGTGGTATACACATACAATGGAATATTATTCAGCTTTAAAGAGGAAGGAAATTCTGACATGTACAATATGAATGAAACTTGAGGACATTATGCTAAGTGAAGAAAGCCAGTCCTAAAAAGACAAATACTATATGATTCCACATATATGAGTTACCTAGAATACTCAAATTCATAGAGACCGAAAGTAGAAGCATGGTTTCCCGGGGGGTGGGGGAGATGAAGGAATGGGAGGTTGTTGTTAAATGGGTATAGAGTTTCAGTTCTGTGAGAAATGAAGAGATCTGAAGATTTGTTGCCCAACACGTGAATGTACTTCACACTACTGAAATGCACACTTAAAAATGCTTAAGATAGTAAATTTTATGTTTTGTGTATTTTACTACAAAAGACAATTAAGATGCAATTCCTGTCCTCAAGTGCTTTACAGTTTCTTTTTTGATGAGTGAATGAGGTAGTACTTATTGAGTGGAATCTACAGGATAAGTAGGAGCTAGCTAGAAAGGAGAAAGGAAAAAGTGGAGGGCACTTGAAGAGGCACATGATGAAACTGAAAGATGTCAGGATAACCGAAGCTCAGAGGATATGCTAGATGGACACTGGTATCAGATGAACCTGGAGAGGGAGGCAGGGTTCAGAGTTTTCAAAAATTTCTAGGCTTATGGTGAATTTTATTTAGCCTTTAACCCAAAGACGGATGTTTACTGAGTGCAATTGAGTGTATCCCTGATTAGGAGTTTCAAGTGCTGCACAATCCCATGCTAGTCTCAGCTTCTAAGAGTTGGGGCCGTTGATTTGCTTGCAACCTCATTGTCATTCCTGCTTCGCCAGTGCCATTTATGACGACTCAAGTAGTGATAATTCCATGATATTGTCAAAGAATGTTGGAAATATCCCTAGAAATTGGACTTCTTACGTGTTGCTGCTGAGATTCAGTCCCTGCTGGACTCTAGTGTTTAAAGGGAACCTGCTGCCTTGCCTCATGACTCAGTCCTTTCACTCACCCAGTTACTCACCCCAGCACATCTCTTTTCTCCTAGAACAGGGACCTGTTCCTGCCAGTTACCTTCTCCCAGGTGATTGCTTAAGTATGACATTTTCCCAAATACTCTGTTTCTGTGCTCTGCTAATGTATTAATCTCTTCACACTGCTATAACAAAATAACATAGACTGAGTGGCTTATAAATAATAAGAATTTATTTCTCACAGTTCTGGAGTCTGGGAAGTCTAAGATCATGGCACCAAAAGGTTTGGTGTCTGGTGAGGGACCTCTTTCTGGTTCATAGATGGCACCTCTAGCCGTTTCCTCATTTGGTGGAAGGGGCAAACAAGCGCCTTTGGGCTTCTTTTATAAGGGCACCAATCCCATTCATGAAGGTTCTGTCCTTGTGATCTAATCACCTCCCAAGGGCCCCACCTCCTAATACCATTACCTTGAGGGATAGGATTTCAATATATGCATTTTGGTGGGGGACAGGGATGCAAACATTCAGACCATAGCAGCTAACCTTTTGGATTTTGGGGACGCATTGATAATTAACCTTTGAACTCCTTTTCTAACTTCTTGATGGTAACCTAAAAATATCTAAAGCACATGTGTATAACCTAGTGAAGGGGCATGAATAAATTTCCAATAGAAATCAAATTGCAATGAGTATTGTGATATAGTATGTAAATAAATATTTGAGCACATAAGAAAACCATCCTTATGGGGGAGAGTGGGACAAAATTAGAGAACACTTCATATAGGAAGTCCAAATGTCATTTGGACTGAGTTTTGAAGGATGAATAGAATTTTGACATGTGGAGAATAGAGGCAGAAAGAAAAATCTGGCAGAAAGAAGAAAACGAGTAGTACTTTACATTGTGCCAGATACTTAGAACTCTTTAAATATTTGTTTAGTGAATGGATGAACGAATCAAGAAAAATGTGGGATGAGGAAGGGGGAAGAATTAGAGATGACTTAATGTTGCTCACTTGGCTGAGTATGTGGCAATGCCAAAACTCAGGAGCCTGATGCAGGGGCAGATTTGGGTAGGGTAAAAAGAAAGGACCATTTGGCATATGGTGAATTTGAGGTAATGGGGCATCTAGTCGAGGTCAGAGCATTTCAACAGCCTTACTCAGATAGCAAGTCGTGGAAGGGAGATTTCTCACAGAGGAAAGATGGTGGGAGGACGATAATTTGGGGGACTCTTATAAAAATCTAGGTTAAAGTGATAGTCTAAATTATATACATAATTTTTTTGTCTTTATTGAAGTGTAATTTACATATCATGTCTTTACTCCATTTTAAGTGTACAATTAAATGGTTATTAGTAAATTTACCAAGTTGTACAGCTATTCACATAAATCAGTTTTAGAGGATTTCCCACCCCCCA
>CAUYRT010047628.1:0-67478 GCA_963574885.1 Lepilemur ruficaudatus
AGCTCTTGGGAAATAGAACATGTCTTTCTACTGAACTTAAATAAAGGTCCTCTGGGAAGCAGAGGCCAAGATGAGATTAGACACACACACACACACACATATATATATATTATATTATATACATTATGTCTAATGTGTGTGTGTGTGTGTGTGTGTGTGTGTGTGTGTGTGTGTAGGGGAGAGAGAGAGAGAGAGAGAAACGCTTGTGAGAACTAAATGAGGAGGAGGGAGCGGGGAAGCTTGGACTCTGTGCGCTTTGCACCAGGCTGCTGTGGAATAACGACCTTAGGATACTTAGAACCCGTCTGTCTAAGTGAGGGGGTCTATTAGGGGGTCAACTTAAACTTTTCAAAGATTGTAATGGGATAGGGGGAGGTTATACCTATACCCTTGATTTGCTCGTTGGCTCAAGCCTCATTTCACTTGAAAATTCTTTTACTTTCTGAGAAAACTAAAGATAAACAGTTTTCCAACCAAGCGAGCCCTTCCTTTTGTACAGCCTCTAACTGTGGCTTGCAAACCAGAGAGTTTCTTCTTTAGTTCATGGCTCTCTCCTCCTAACTTTTCACAGGCAGCAAAATGAAGCCAACTGGAACTTGAAACATTCTGTCTGGAAATCATCTTTCCAAGGCTCACAAGTTTACTATGCAAATGTTTTATCTTTTGGTGTAGCAAAAGGAATATGTGTGTGTTATATGATATTTTACAAAATAAAGTACTTGTATATAAATTCTTTATTTTGTGAAGTGGGCAAGCCAGCAATTATAATTCTCATTATAGGATTTAAAAATATGATGATGAGAAAAATTTAATGACTTTTGAATTTCACATATTTAGTAAATGCAGGGCCTAAAATAAAAATTCAAACCTAGACCCAGCAAAGTTAGTTTTTGTATACATTATATATTGATGAATCTTCCCGAGAGTAATTTTTTAAATTAGCTGCTTAAAGAGGCTGAAAAATTGGGAAAATAAATAAGATGTAATGTTCTTTACAAGTCCTAAATATCTTATGGCTAAGGTTCAAGAGTGTTTTCCCACTTTTCCTGAGGTCTTAGTTGTGACCCTTATTGAGAACAAAGTTAGCTTGACAAATCCAGAAAATCTGCCCCTAGGCTTAGCAATATCTCAAAATTCTAAGATTAAAGTAACCAGAAAACAACACAATAATATACCATGGGAGAGAAAATTAGTTTCTGATCCTCTAGGCATTTGTTATTGAAACAAGAACATTTGGATACTCTCTTTAGCTGTCTTATGGTGAATGACTACAGATATTATTAGGTACCAGGAAATTACTTGGCTTTACTGAAGCTGCAGGAATAATTATCCACTTAATAGTATCCTGTGGTCAGGTATCATTAAATGAGCCACACCACTGGTGGTCACAATGCTTGGTCATAGGTGCAGGAAGAACCTAGGGTCAAAATTAATGAGTTGTACCCTGCTCCCACAACCAACAGATTAGAAGGTGAGCTAGTATTACATTTCAAAACTAAAAAGAATTTGGAAGCTGTAAACAGAAAAATTCTAAATTTTAAGTAAAAATGAGGAACTGGAATACAAATCTATAGTGTAAACACTCAAATTTTGAAAGCAATTTGAAGAAAAGGCCTGAAGTCTCCATTGGTCTAAGCTTATTAAACGATGATAGTCTAACCAAAAAAACATTTAGTCATTTTCAACTTCAACTTCACCACCACCCTCATTACCTAGTGTGCACTATGATTTGAATTACTTCTCTGTGCAAGACCCTGTGGTAGTCAGGTTTCGAAAATATCACATTTATCCTCATAATCAACCTTTGAGATAGGCCTATTATCCCCAATTTATAGATAAGAAAATTGGGAAGTGTTCAGCCAGGATTCTAACTTAGGTCTGCAGGAAACTCTGATTCCAAAGCCTGGTGTCATATTTCCTGCATCTCACTATCCTTCCAGAACCTTCCATCAGAAGAACATGCTCTGGAAAGTTCAGACCATATCAGGAGCACTGAGTTTGGGACTGGTCATCATATTTTAAGGCAGAGGGTACACAGACAGATTAGAATAGCCTACAGAAAAAAATTCAACTGAGGAAGGGCTTTGGAAACTCTGTCCAGGAAAAAAAGTAATAATGATAGTAAAATAAAATAAAATGACTTTTTAAAAAAAGTTGAATGAATTTGTCTAGAGCAAAAAATTTAGAGAGATATATTTAGCAGCCATTAAATGGGCATAGAATTGTTAATCATATGGCCTTAGTCTGTATTTTACTAGGATGCAGAGGAAGGACCAATGGGTGGCAGCCATAGGGAAGTGAATGTTACCCTACTCTAAGGGAAAAAAATAGATAGATAGAGATAACTATCTATTGAGAGGGAGAGACGGAGAGAGAGAGAGAGACAGAGAGAGAGAAATAGAGGTTATAATAAATGTGGCCTTGAAAAATTCCTATCACTGAGAATGTTCAAGCCCAAATAAGACAATCAAATACCAATACTGAATACCAGGAATTACTTGAGGAAGAGACATAATCATATCAAGACAAAATCTCAGCCAGCCAGCCATCCATTCAATCAGTTAAATCAATAGACCAAGTTGCTAGACCAAGAGTCAGCAAATTTTTTTTTTTTACAGAGCCAGACAGTAACTATTTCAGGTTTTGCAGGCCTCGTATGTTCTGCATACTTTTAAAAAAATTTTTCAGCCCCTTATAAAAGTAAAAGTGATTCTTAGCTCATGGGCTGTAGTATGCCAGCTCCTGCCCAGACAGTGTGAACCTTCTTCAGCTGTACATACAGCAGCAGCCTGCTGTCATCCCAGCCTTAACCAAGCATCCACTAATTAACTGAAGACTCATTAATTTTCTCTTTGGTAACCAGCTTTATATATTTCACTTTGGATCATTCGTAATGAATTTCTTCCTTAAAGACTAGTCAGAGAAGTGAAGCTCTTTCACTTAGTCAAGCATCATTTAACTATGTACACAGAATAGCTTTAAAAATAATGAACATTTTTAATCATCAAACACAAGCATTTTCCTCACTTTGAATCATATTGATAACTTTTATTGGGAAATTCCGTGACTTCATTTTAAAACGCTTCCATCCTCTAACATGGAACCACATCTAACATACCAAATATATTCACCTCCATAATTTAGGTGCACCTCAAGCTCAATATATTCACTTCTCAAACACACATCTAAATCAATTTGTATTTTCTTTTTGTTCCAACATTGATCATGTATCACAGGCTGACCAGTCTCCATAGTTAGAAACCTTGGAGGGGTTCTGAATCCCCTTCTCTTCCTTTATTCCCCACCATAGATTAATCATTAAATACAGTTGGTTGTACCTCAAAACATCTCTGAATTCAGGTGCTCCTTCCCAAGATGCTGTGACAATACCCAGCCAGGCCCTGGCCTCTTAAATCCCCCTAACAGGCTTCTCTCTAGTTTCTCTAATTCTAGTAACTCTCTGTTCTAATATGACTAAGTAGTAGAGGTGATATCCCTGCCAGAAATAGCTTGAAAATTAAGAACTTATCCTGACAGTCCCTTGAACAAAAGTTGTCTTAGTTTCCCTGTGCCTGAATAATTAAATCCAGACATTTTAACCCATTGTTCCCTATTCCCACCTCTCCAGGTATTACTGGGAGAATTCCTTGATGAACCAGCTGAGCAGCTTCTGGAATACCAACCTATAAGAGGCCAAAAATATATATATATATATATATATATATATATATATCTCAAATGTAAGTAAAGAAGTGCTACATGTAGTTCAAAAGAGTGTTTTGCTAAGCCATTTGGAGTAGAGGGTAAGACTTCCAAAAGTCAAGCCAATTTATAGAACATGGTGGCTAAACTTCCTTGTAAACATCTTGTTATGTTGAGACAGGAATGCATATTTAAAGTTGCAGCAAACTGCTAAGAATAATAGAAACCAAGCAGTTTGACAACAGTCCTCTTCCTCGGCCATTCTCTTAAAAGATTATCAGTGAACCCCTTTAAATAAACAAATACAATTCATATTGGTTGAAAGAAAACACCAAAATATTTGCATTTACCAATATCCTCCTATCCTTTCTGGCCCTGGTCTGGTAGCACTGAAAATTTCATTTGCCCTAACCAAGCGAGGTATTTTATAATCCTGTGCCTCTGAAAGGCTGTTCCTTGTTCCTGGAAGTATTTCAAGTCCCACATCCCCCACTCTCCACCCCCCAACCTTCACCCCCCAAGGCACCTGTATCAGCATTATCTTATGCTCATAACTGAAAAAGAACTCCAAAAAGCTTTTTCTGCTGACCCTAGGCAAGTTTTGCTCCTTCCTTTACAATCTGCACTCAGTTTGTACCTTTATGTCACTTACCATGTTGATTTTAATGTACTTGTTTACAAGACTATTTCCTGTAATAATCTATGAGTTACTTGAGGGCAAGTAAAATTTCTTATTCATCTTTGAATCCCCAGTTCCTAGCACTACTCATCACTGGGGACTGGCTCAATAAATGTTTGTTGATTTAAGTGAATGAATTCTTTGAGAGAGAGCCTGAATTGCATTATCTCTCAGATTTTAGGAAATGGGTTCCAGTCCCAACTGAGTCACTGGGCAGGTGTTTAACCTCTACTTCTGAAGCTTAGTGGTTTTGAAGAAATAAGAACCATATCAAATGTTATGCCTAATTCAAATGGTTGTTTCAAGAATAAAATGGGATAATGCATGAAGATAATGCTATAAAAATAGAAAAGGACTCTGCATGCTAAATTGTTCTTCTCTGGTATTTGACATCATGCTAGCATACCATTAAAAAGTTGTTAAGTTGAATGATTTGAACTTGTCATCAAGCAAGGTCTATGCTAGGGCAGAAGACATAATGCAAAAGTCCAAGGCTCTGTCTCCTGTCCAGGAAGAAGGACAATAAGTAAATACCACATTTTGGAACCTTAACTCTTCCAGTGAAATTGCTAAAAAGTGTATCCATTTATAGTGAGTATAATGCAAAATGAAAGTATAACCATAGTTTAAGTGTATGATCACGTTCTGAGAAACTCTAAAAAGTAAAATTCAGGGACTTTAATTTGAAAGAAAAGGTTAAAGTGAGCAATATCAGCAGAAAGAGAAGTAAAAAGAAACATAATTCACTGAGTGTTGTTGAGATAGATTTCTATGCAGAATAGATCACTAAAACAAACACTTTCTGTCAACACATATTCAACAAAGTGAGACAATTGGGCATACTAAATCCAGTCACCTAAAAATGATTCATTACTTTGCACATTCTAAGACCATGTCATAATCATTTGTTCACTCAATCATCCTACACACCTTACAGATTATTCCTTTTACCCATAGCTATTAAGCAGCTACTGTGTCAAAGATCAGTCGTAGATATTAGAGATACATCAATGAAATGATCTAATTCTTGTCCTCAAAGACTTCAGAGTCTAAGAGGACCCAAAGATGAGTAAATGAGCAACGACCATAGAATGTAAAAAGTGTTCTGATGGGTTAAGTGTGAGGGTCTTTGAAGGCTTTATATGGGCCACCTTAGGGGTCTTGGTGCCAGAAAGAGTATCCATGAGCAGATTTTTTTCCAAAATGTATCTGAATCCCTTGGATTGCTCATTAAAAACACAAATTGCAAAGATCTGACCTAGACTTTAAATCAGAACATCTGAAGTCAAGGCCCCACAAATATGCATTTTTAGTAAGGATCCTATTGCTAAGGAAGTTTGAGAAATACTATTTTAAATAATCAGCATCTATGCTGAGATCTTCATGACAAGTAGGAGTTAATTCAACTCTTCTTCCTCTTCATTATATATAAATGTAATAATTGAAAATCTGTATGAGAATGCAAGTTAATGAATGTGATATACACAGATAATTTTGAATTAAATTTAAATCATTCACTAACTTTTAGAATAATAATTAGTAAAAACTTACTTCCAACCCCTCACATAACCAATAACAAACCAGAAGGTAAATACCTCAAACTCTACCATCCAACTGCCTGGTTTCAAACCTTAACTTTGCAACTTACCAGGTGTGTGGCTTTGAGCAACTCACATATCATCTTTATGCAGCAGTTTTCTTATTTATAAAATGGGTAATAAAAAAGCAGTACCTACCTCACAGGTAGGATATAAGTACTGAGGATACCATCTGGCACATAAGTGCAGTATGAGTGTTAGATGTCATTATTAATCTCACTTTGCTTGTCTGTTTTCTCTCTGGACCTAACCTTGGCTCAACACTCACTCCAGGTTAATTCCCATTAATTATCATTTCTTTTCCTGTAGTTAATTTTCCTATTGCTTTTTCTGGTAGTATATAATGAACACCTATTCAAGTACATGAGACAGAGATCAGCTCTTCACCCAAGAAATGTCCAAATGAGATATTTGTTTTCCCTGAAGTGTTGGTTACATCCTTACCCAGCATAGTCTTTGAGGGCAATAATATAAACTGAGTGTTTATGTGTCCCAGAATTCATATGTTGAAAACTAGCCCTCAACATGATGATATTAGAAGGTGTGGCCTTTGGCAGGTGATAAAGTCATGAGGGTAGAACCCTTATAAATGGGATTTGTGTCCATATAAAAGAGGCCCCAGAAAGCGCCCTCATTCCCTCCACCATGTGGGGGCACAGCAAGAAAATGACATCTAGGATCAGGAAACAGACCCTTGCAAGACACTGAATCTGCTGGTGACTTGATCTTGGACTTCCCAGCCATCAGAACAGTGAGAAATAAATTCCTATTGTTTATAAGCCATAAAGTCTATGGTAGCTTGTTATAGCAAATGGACTAAAACAGGATAATCACTCAATTTCATTCTTGGGATAATTTCTAGAAATCTGAAGATTCATTATATTCTCTCATGACCACAAAAAAATGCTCCTTCCACCCAGTGGCAGAGTATCCACCCATCAAAATAGAGTCATTGAAAGATATAACTTGCCAAATTTTAGGAAACTGATATTTTATCTTAGCAGAAATCCCCCCATGTGGTGGATGCAAATTAGTACTTCCTTCTCTTCTTTACTCCACACCCCCAATCACTCGTATTTGATTAAATCAACCTCTTCTTTTTTTACCCTTCAACAGTTTGTGTCTTCTAACTCTTCATCAGGTAGCTTATCAAAGTTTACGCATTTTAAAAATTCCCTTTACTTCCACAAATCTTCCAATAAAGGGCTTGAAAACAGGACCTGGACAATTTGCAATCACATCATGTTCCCAACTACTCTAAAACTCTATAAAATTAAAGTGCAATTAAATGTGTTTAAAATTATGGAAGTAGAACATTTAATGATCCTGTCCAAGACCATTTTGGATGCATTTTTATAATGTACATTACTTTAAAAATTAGAACATTTTTAGTTCTAATTTCAGTTCTAATTTTAGTTACTGTTGGAGGTTATTTTAAAGCTATGCTTAAGAATACATTTATGTTAAAATGTAGTTAAAAGTTAGAATACAATCACTTACCAAGTCTCCTCTGACACAAAAAGCCCAGTGGAACTCAGTGCCTTCTACTCTCTTAGATATGTTTGAAGGCATCCACATTGTGCTGAAGTAACAATAACAGAATGCGGCTCAATGCGAACACTGATATTGATTAAAGAGTTTTTCACTGGTGCTAATTGTATTACATCCATCATGAGTAAATAGAAACATAATTTTGTAAAGTTTTCAAAAAGTAATTCACAAAGGAAACTTCCTTGGTTTGGAATGTTTACAAATGTTCCCTAGGAAATGCTCAAAGTAACTGGTAAGTATTTATCCTTGAGAAGAAATGGCCACTGATCATTTCAACAGAAAATACCTTGATGAATATTATATTATTTATAAGATTAAAGTTCTAAGTTGAAACATTCTGATTACTATAATTACCAAGATAATCAGCATCATTTCATATTACGCTGTTTAAGTAATTTGAAATACTTTTTCGGAACAAGGTAAATGTAATAACAAAATGAGATAGAGATGGAGATGAGAGAAACAGAGACAGAGAGAGAAAGAGAGGGGAAGTCAAGGATTTTTGAATGTCCAAAATATTCTTAACATCATGCTAGATACTTAGGGGTTACAGGAGAACCAAGGAATTCATAATGTAATTAGAAAGAAAACTAACCAGTCTGAAGAAATGCATGTTGTTATGTGCTAAAGAGCTTGCAGTTCCTGAGCAGCCAACAATTAGCAAGAAAGAGCAGAGGAAGCAAAATTTAGACATCAGACAGAACATGACAAAACTCATCACACAACTATGTAGGACACATTATGAGATGTTCTGTAAGTATAAGATATATTATGTCTTTTGAAGACTTCATTTCATAAAGTAATGTAAAATGCCCCATTAATATTTTATATTGATCACCAGTGAAAATAATAGTTTAATTTTTAGATATATTAGGCTAAATAAAATGTGATTAAAATTAATTTCACCTATTTCTTTTATATTGTTGTTACTAGAAAATTTTAATGAATACTTGGCTTACATTATATTTCTACTGGGCGGCACTGATCTGAAGCTGTGTATTTTCATGCATATAATAGTGATAAATATAAAATATTAACTTTAGGAATTCAGAAAAAGAAGAGAGAGATAAGAATGAAGACAGAATATTAGGAAGTCTTCCTAAAGTCATAAGATTTGAGCTGGGCCTTGTTGACTAATAGGATTTTAATCAAGGGAAGAAAAAAATGGGAAAGAACAGAGTTATGACAGGAAGATGACAATGAGTTTGACATAGGGTGATGGCTATTTGGCTGCTATACTGATCATTTCAAACAGCATCTGCAAGAGATTAAACAAGGAAGAATGGGTTTGAATAATTTTCTTTTTCAAACAGACATGATGGAATGAAAAAATTAATGTGAATTTCTAATTTAAAATAGTAATGAACAACAACAACAAAAAGCTAATCAGATAATTTCCCTGAATTTGAACTGACCAACTCCTGTTTCCCTTTTAAAACAGTTATGGAGTGCTTAGCACAATGAGTGAGATGAGAAAAACAGTGTACAACTTTTTGCAGTTTCACAATCGCAGAATACAGTCATCCTATGGAGGATTGGTCCCAGGACTCCCCACCCATACCAAAATCCTCAATGTTCTAGTTTCTTACAGAAAATGGCACAATATTTGCATATAACCTATGTACATCCTCCCTTATACTTTAAATCCTCCCTAGATAACTTCTAATACTCAATACAATGTAAATGTTACATAAGTACGATAGTTGTTATACTGTGTTTTTTATTTTGTATTATTATTTTTGCTTTTTTTTTTTTTTTTTTTTCATTTGCTGTTGGTTGACTCCATGGATGTGGAACATGGATATTGCGATCTGACTGTAATGAGAAATCCTGGAAGCTTTTGGAGATTCCAAAAGAGTAGAAACTCAGAATGATAACAACCTTCTTTTTTTTTTTTTTTTAATAACAACCTTCTTATCACAGCATTAAGTGGTAGAAGTCTCAAGGGGTAGGCTTTCAATCAATTGCTGAGTAACACACCACCTAAACACACCTAAAACTTAGTGGCTTAAAGCAACAGCCATTTGATTAATCCTATATATTTATGTCAGGGCACAGTGTTGATGGCTCTTCTCTTCCCAAGATGACTGATGCCTCAGTCAGGGAGTTCCAACAGCTGAAAGTAGCTGAGATAGGTTGATTGGAGTCATAAATCTAGGACCTCAGTTTTATTGCTGGATGGGTTTTTTGTTTTGTGTTTCTTCAGTTACATCCACTGGGCTGGAAATGTTTAAGACAACTTCTTCACTCAATGTCTGGAGTCTGGGTTGGGATGGCTAGAACAACTGGGAACTGCCCAGGCATCTCTTTTTCCATGAAGCCTGTTCACAGGGCTATTTTGGGCTTCTTCATGATGTGGTCATGTCAGTGTACTGCCTCCCTAGAGCAAGTTTTTTAAGAGAAGTAGGCAAAAGGTGCAAGGGTTTTTAATGACCTAGCTTCAGAATTTCCAGAATATTTTTGCCATATTCAGCTAGTCAGGCAAGTTACTAAGCCCAACCCAGATTCAAGGAGAGGGTAATTAGACATCATCTCTCAATGGAGGGAGCAGCAAAGAAATGGCAATTGTATTCCATACTCATTTGAAAGAAAAAAATTTTAGCTTAGACCTATATATTCAGCTTAGCTCACATTCAAGTATGAAAATAGATATTTCATATATACAGTTGTCATCAACCTCTGAATGGAGGTTTTTCCAGGTTCTTGGTGACCCTCAGGAAAAAACTATTTCAGGACACACCATGTAAGCCAAGCAAGTGACAGAATTTGTTTAATTGAAAGCAAAAGTACACTCTCAAAGAGAGGGAGCAGACAGGCTCAAAAAGAGCAGCTACCCAGAAAGCCAGTGGTTTCCATCTTTTGAAATCTTACGAATTGAGGGGAAGAATATTCATAGCTAAATGGTTAGCTTTTATTAAGAATTTGGGCAGTAATTCCTAGAATTGGGTTTCCCTCAATTTTCATATTTTATATGGTTGTTTTGGAACTGTCATGGCTATGTCAAGGGCAGAGAAATTTTAATACAGCAATTAAAGGATATTATAATTAGCCAAAGATCATGTAAGGCGACAGAGATAGCTGACAAGCTGGTTGAAGCCAGGTCTTGCCTGTGGTTACCACCACGCCCTAGTTAGCTTCTGCCTGAGGGTTGTTGACTTTAACAATTACACCCAATTTTCAAGCCTCTGCATCTGGTCTCAGCCCTGTCTCCTAGCCTCCTACTCCAACACAATAACTTGGTGATTTGCTCTAAAACATTGTTTCTCAGGAAGTTACTGAGGAACTATTACCCACCAAAATGAAGGAAGTCTATTAATAAAGAGGAACATACAGAATCTATGAAATACCACCTCTGAAACCAAACTAGAAACGTACCAGTCTAGATTATAATACTGAATGAAGGCTCCTGAAAGAGCTTTGGATCTTTTCAAGATTCCCTTCAAAAGTGAAATCTCCAGAAATTTATTCAAAAAGATAGAATATTAGATTTGTTTGAGTGTTTGGAATAAAAATTGATTAATGGACAACTGATAGAGGCAATAAAACTAATTAATTATAGGTATATTGAAACTGAACAAAAAATGGATATTAAAGAAAAACAAAAAGTTCTATAAGGTTGAAAAAATAATTTATCTAGTATTATCTAGATATTTCTAATAATAGATAAACTTTATCTATTATTTTAGTATATCAAAGAACACCATGTAAGCTTGACAAAACAAGAAAATCCTTTTTTAAAAAATTATAAATATAGTACTTGGAAATAGATAAGTAAATATTTAAATATAAAACTAAAAGAAATAAAAAGAGATTGCCTTTGGGAAGAGAAAATGGGAAATAAGAAATAATGAAGAAGAACCACCTGTATTTTGTTATAAATAGTCTGATTTTAACACACACATACATAAGAATGGGAGAATGAAAGACACACAAACATCATGACCTAATTTTCTGTTTAAGAAGGCTTGAAAATTCTGTGGCTTATTTGGAAAGAATTACAAAGTGAAGAACATAAGATTTTGATAAAAATTGTCTCGTAAATGATTTAATGTATTATTTAACCCCCAAAATGGTTCTTGATTGAAGTCCTTGGTCATACCAAGACAAGACAAAAGGAAAGACATTGTAAGCAAAGCTAGTATAAGAAGGCCCTCGATGAAACTGTAGGAAGTCTGTGAGGTGGTATTTGGTGCTTTTAAAATAAGTTTTCAGAAATGGCTACAGATCCTAAAATCCATCACTATTTCTGAATGACAGAGGTTTAAGTTGACAATAAGTTCAGATATGTGTTTTCAGTGTGGTCTATTCTTCAAAATGTTGATGCTTAGCCTTAAGAATTTCTAGTAGTATTTCATGTCCTCTCCCATGGTGCAGTTCAGATCACACCCAGATCAATGATTCAGAGTCACACATTTAGAGCAACTGAGATTTACAGAAAAATCTCAGAACAAAGAGAGCAGAAGGTCTTGTCCATGACATGGAGACATGAGCCACATGGGCTGCAGCCCAGTAGGGAATCTGGTGGCTTTCAGTATCTGAAGGCCATCCTGTGGGAAGAGACCTGACCTAATTCTTTGTGTCTTTAAGAGGTAAAACTAGAACAAGTGAATGAAAGTTACATTTCTTCCTAAAGAAAATTCTCCCCACAATGGGAACTGTTTGAAGACAGAGGTAGAGAAATTCTGCCTCTAGAGTTGTTCCAGTAGAGCCAATGAGCTTTGATCAACTACGACTTTATGGAAATGCCTAAATGCAAGCTCAGATGTTAATTAGAAAGTAAAATGAGACTAGAACTCCTGAGTTACCTTACTACTCATTATGTTCTCTCTACCAGACAGAACTGAGTAAGGCTGGGTATTTTCTTCTGCTTAAGACTTTAGGTTTTGTTCAAAGGGTACATGAGACAGTGAGCTGGCTCTGGACCAGGGATGGCAGATACCCATGGCAGACATCACTGTGTATCTATAGGACTCTGTCTGTCACACTGCCTAGGTTGGAAAACTGCTCAGCACAGCATTCATCTATTATCAGTTGTAGTTCACACACCAAATGAACCCTGCTTGTCATATCTGCTCTAGGACAAACCTGGCCTCTTGCTGCACACCTCAGCAATACCCTTGTCCCTCCTTCTGACATTTCAGAAGCCTAAGCTGCTAATCCCTGCTTAGATATTAACTGATAAATATGATTTTCAAGTTTCACCATCTACGCTGTGCAGGTTGTCTACTCAAAATATGTGGTGGGGAGACATCCAAATTTACAATCAGTGTAGACAAATATTCATTACATTTTCTTCAGCAGGTGAGGTACAGGAGGATTTTTATTTCCTTATCTGTCTAAAGTTTAGTAACAGAACAGTTTGAGCCTATAGGTGATTAAGGGGTAATTGCATTTTATGATAAGCAGTTCTACAAGTTTAGAGCTATACATCCTTTCAACAGCATCTAGTCCAGCTTCCTTTTTATAGCTATAGAAACTAAGGCCCAAGGTTGGTAAGGAGTTTTATATGGGACTGAATGATGAATTGAAATAGAATAAGAAATCAAGTCTCTTTGAATAGCATTCAATGGCTTTTCTATGTAAAGCTCTTCTGACAGGAGTCTGATTCAGAAAATAACATGATTTTTTTTTGAAAATTTATACTTAAATAGCAAAATTTTTATCTAGAATGACAGACACGAAGAATTACATTTTATGGCAGGGAGCCAGTCTTAGGAAACATCATAAAACAACTTCATTGCCCTGTTTTCTGGAAAGACTAATGAATGATGAGTGTACATGTTGGTTAGAGAAGGTTGTGTTTAAGAAATAAGGCTCTATAAGTCAGTTGTGAGTATTGTATGCTTCTGAGAATAAAACTGAAGAACAACTAAGTAAGTCATTCAGAAGCTCTTTCAAATGTGTTAGAAAGGAAAAAAAAACAGAGAGAAGAAACAGGATATTACAGGTAAGCCGTGGGCTATGTCTGTTCCTGACTTCATTAGTTTTATGCTGAATAATATTGTTAATGGCTTGATGTGATATAATTAATGCCAAAATATAGTAATTATAAAGTAATTATAATTAAACCCAAAAATTAAATTTATGGGTAAAAAATGAGATAAAGGAAATAAGATGCATACTTCATCAAATATTACTTAATGAATAATTAATCAAACACTTCAAAAGGAACGGTGTTTGCAGAAAGTCTTCACACTGTTACTTTTCACAGCAGGAATAAGGATGAGTTTCCAGCATATGTTCACCAAGCGACTGATTCTACTCCCCCCCTTACTGCACAGTAATCTTTATATAAAGTAAACACAGAAATGAAAATTGCACCTGTCTGTCTCATCCCATTATGTAGTCAATACATCCAAATCATGAACTTGTTTCATACTTTGAGTATTTTATACTTTGTAATCATGCACACCATTTATCTCATATTTATCTTGTATACATTTTCTTAAATTATTAGTTCCTCTTAAAATTTTGCAAGATGTGTTATTCTCCCCCATATTATTTCTAGTATCAGATGAGGCAAATGAGACTCAAAAGGCTTAGGTCACTTTTCTAAGATATCATAGCAAGAAACAGTGGAGTCATAATTTGAAACTCAATGACTTTAATGCAAAAGTTTGCTCTTTCCAATCACCTCTGGCTGCCTCTCTTATTGCCCCCAGCCTCAGTGCTACTGTATTTACAATGCTTCTCTAAGTTGCCTTCTAGGTTCTCAGAGGTATCTTAGTAAACTATCAATGGCTTTAAACTGTTGACTCTAGACCACATCCTCAAACCAGAGCCTCCTAATACCTGGCCTCTGGGCATCTGGAGCTGTAGATGGGGAGGAGAAGGTAGGGTGGGCCTGGGACAGGGAGTGGATGATGTACCAGTCTGTGGCTGGGACAGGAACAGCTGACTCTGCCCCCATCTTGAATAATTGATTCATCTCTTCTGTCACTGTGGGTATAACTTTGTGTTAGAATTCTCTAGAGAAATGGAACCAACAAGGTGTCTGTGTGTGTGTGTGTGTGTGTGTGTGTGTGTGTGTGTGTGTGTGCGCATATATATGGGGGAAGAGAGACAGAGATTTATTATAAAGAATTGGCTGACGTGATTATGGAGACAAGGAGCCCCACAGTCTGCCACGTACAAGCTAGAGACGCAGGAAAGCCAGTGGTATAGATCCGATCTAAGTCCAAAGGCCTGAGAATCACGGTTGCTCATAGTTAAATTCTGGTCTAAATCTAAGGGGAGGAGAAGACCACGTCTCAGCTCATTCAGTGACACAGAGAAGGTGAATTTTCCCTTCCTCTGCCTTTGTGATCTACCAAGGTCCTCAATAGATTAGAGATATCACATTGTGGTGGGCAATCGGCTTTACTTAGTCCTCATATCCAAACGCTCATCTCATTCAGGAACATCCTCATGGACCAATCCAGAGATTATGTTTAGATAAATATCTGGGCACCCCATGGCCTGGTCAAGTTGACACAATATCAACCATCACATATATGCACACACTTCTGTGGCTGTCTCCTGTCCCAACTCTTAGAAACCCTTCTGCCTTTTCATAAGAACAACACTCTTCTCCAAAACTGCATTTGCTCACCACTTTTGTCTACTTTAATTTACACAAAGGGAATCCCGTGGCCCTTCACATATTCTGGATTGTTGTTAATTTTTGTTTGTTTGTTTCTGGGAGAGATTTTTTTTCTCATGGTTCTTAAACTTGTTGTTAAACTCCAGGATATGTTTTCCCACTGTATCTTGGACACAAGAGAAGTCTGAAACCCCAGAAAACCAAGCCAGTGAAAGAAATCTGCTGCTGTCTCCCCAGGGTCCTCTCATACCCACTGTTATTCAAATTCAAGAGAAGAGAGAGCCTGTAGCCATAATCCACTCAATCAAAGCCAACCCACACAGCAGAGGACACAGAGACGCTGGAGGGAGGATAAAGCAGAGTGGGAATTAGGCTTGAGATGCCATATGTCTGCAGATTATGGTGAGTAGAGGGATCTTTCAGTCACATCAAGGGACAGATTTGTTCCTGCCACTGTCCCACAGTGAGGGTTTAGCTATAATATCCCACATCTTCACTGTTAAAAGAGAGTCACCCCAGGAAGAGAATTTAGTGAGCAAGGGAGAATTTCCTTCCTAAATAATCCAAGCTTTTGGGTTAGTCTCAAGTCAATAAATGTTTTGCTATTGAGGGTGAGCACATATAATGACACCAGGAACTTAGAAATGCCCAAATGAGATCTATACACAAAGGCAGCAAAAAGTCCATCAGAGAAATAGAGAGCACAAAACAGCAAGCAGCTCATTGTTATGATTTTCACCAAACTGACTGAATTGGCTTTTGGAAGAAGACTTATAAAAATAAACACATAGAAAACAAGGACAGTGACAATATAATCTTTGGAATCTTTTTACATGTCCAGTTTCATAAGTACATGTTTACAGAGGGTTGGATAATTGAGTACCCCCTTTGAGAGGTTTTGAGATTTTTAATAAGAATTCTTCACAAAATTTTGTCGGGAAACTTGTGAGATATTAAAGGGGATAAAAGAATCATGTTGTATGGAACTCACAAAATCATGTAGTGCAAACTTATATCAGAGACATGTCAAAAATGAGCTGAAATATACACATATCTCCACCTCTTTATTTCCCAGCCATCTTCTCTGCTCACGACCTCTAAAGTAGAAGCTATAAAAAGTAAAGTTGTCATTACCAGCCTTCCTAAGTAGATGAGAAGAGGTTGATGTGACACAGTTCTGGCCAATAACACATAAAAATATTTTTGTTGTTTCTGCCTCTTCCTCCTGCTCCTCCTTCCTGCTGGAATATATATGTGAGGACTAGAGGCACAATAACCACGAGGTGACAGCCATGAAGACAAGAAGCCAAAAAACAAAAGATGACAGAGCAGAACAAGAGAAAGATCTCTGGTGGCATCACTGAGCAGATGTGCCAGTATCTGGAATCCTTTCACTTGAGAAAAATAATATTTTACATGTATAAGCCACTATAGGAAGAGTGATAATTTTTGTTCCTTGCAGCCAAAGGGATTCCCATCCAATATGACTTTTACGGTATTATTAATGTACTCTGACATTAAAGTGATTTTTTTCTTTCCCAGAAGAGAGCCGTTAATTGGTTTTAATTAAGAAAAAACCTTCCGTTTACTCTATGTAAAAATATATCTCCTTTTCTTGATCTCTATTTTCTTATGAGTTGGCTTATCCATGCTGTACCGGTCCCATCTCTAAAAGAAACTCAAAAGTGTAAGGACCCTGCCACTTCTTAAAGTAAAATTAAACCCTAACCTTAAAGGCTGGTCAGGGAGGGAGAATTTTCACCTGGGGACAGAGATAAGAGGAAGGAGATTCTTCAAGGATTAGTACAATCTCCTGTGTGGGGTGTGCATGGATCAGCTTTCAGTGTTCAATCTATTACCCTTCTCGTAGTAGAGATTCTCCCTCATTAAGAGGCTTTGTGGATCTAGGTTTTATTTGATAAAGAATGCAGATGAGCTTCCTTATACAAGTCTATAAGGATCTGAGAAGTAAAACTCATTCTGATGAGCTGGGGAAAGCCCAAGATACCTATACAAACTTCTAAGAGGGATTGTAAAACTAAATACTCAAGGATAAGGGGCACAATAAAGTATTTTGTTGTGATCCTTCTAACTGGAGACTGAAAAGAGACCAGAATCTGGCACAAAAGACAAGATCCATTGTTCCAGAGCAGAGGTGGAGTTGTCAGAACCTTGCGAGGCTCTGCCATTACTAGTAGAGGCCCCTTGAGAACAGGATTTCCACCTCTCTCCAATTTCTAGTGTACATGCTCCTTAAACATGGTTTGTATTCAAGAAACAGTTGTTATTACAGATGATGCAAAAGGAATAAAACATTAGCTTACTTCTTTTGATTCACCCAGCAAGGAAAACTGATAGCTTGGTAATTATAAAAGAATAGGAAAATATGTTGGCTTTAAAAAAAAAAAACACTTCTTCACATATTTCACATAAACAAATTCACAGTCACAAAATGAAATATAAATCTTTTATGTGCATGGCCAGCAGTCTAATGCAAACAACTGCTGCATTCTAAAATGAGACAATTTTATTCTCCAACCACACTGCTGAATAGAGAAATTGCAAATATTAACTTTCTGTGACAAATATTAACAATTTTATAAAGAGGCACCAGATTAATATTTTATCAAAAATGAGCTGAATATTTTCTTCGACTATTTTTTCAACTAAGCAGAAATGTTGTCTGAGTTAAGAATCAGTCTAGCACAGATGCTTCTCATTTTTCTAAAATATGACTAAATGTTATTTATTGTGTAGAAGCTACTGAGTAGTCACCACTAACATAAAATTGATTTTGAATTTCTCTCAAAGAACTTACTCCTTTTATTCTATCAGTATTAATAAAACCACCATGCCTTGGACAATTCAATTTCAGATTATTTTCCACCTAGAGAGCTTTAGAAAATTTTAAAAATCTACTAATTTTAGAAAACATAACTGTTGTTCCATTGGACATGGGTTTTTTTTTTCCTACTGTAGTCTTGTAAAATAAATTTTCTAAAAAGGACTTAAGGACAGGGAAACATTATAATGTCCTTGAACTCTATTGCTTTTAGAGGAATAGAGAGTAATGACTTTCCTTAAAGAATTTTGTGGTGAGTTTTTCCTGAAAATTGCATCTAAAATTGAACATGTCTCTAGGAATAATTTTAGTCTTGCTGGAAATTAGAAAATACAAGATTTTTTTTCCTCTTTATGCTCATCAGAATGAAGC
Organism: Lepilemur ruficaudatus; assembly: GCA_963574885.1. Lineage (NCBI taxonomy): Eukaryota > Metazoa > Chordata > Mammalia > Primates > Lepilemuridae > Lepilemur > Lepilemur ruficaudatus. Next base: position 18,327 of record CAUYRT010047628.1, read on the forward strand.
ATCTCTACAAACCACATTTTTAATATTTTCTGAAAATATTCATGTATTATTTTTATACAATGTTAATGAATAATATATATTGCCACAAATAAAAACTTAGTGCAATGCCATTGCCTACAGTCAATCTTTCATCAAATGTTTATCAAGTACCTGTTACGTTCTGGGCAATGTTGTACACACTCTCAAGTGTAGATTTTTGACCATGGATTAGGGAAATATAGTCTTCATCACAAATAGTTGAAGAAACAATAACTTAAAATAATCCCTACCATAATCTTTCTTGTACTGTTTGTGTGTGTTGTACTTTGAAAATTATACAACATCTGTCTGTGTGAAATAAGACAAATTCCAATATGTGCAGAGAATATTATTTGGCAAGTAACTCAATTCTTTGGACTTCATTTTCAAGCCTGTAAAATGGATAGGTTATATGACAGCATTTGATTGATATATTAAGGGACAGAGGTAAAGTCACAGGCAAATTCCTGTAGAGAATGAAAAAAACTATAATATTTATACCATCACTTAGAAATAAAACTAAACTGTCTAAGGGATGATATTTAGGCAAAGGCTTAAGGTTGTAAATTTGAACATGTGGCTAATATTTCTTAAATTATTTTTCCCTCTACTCAAAAGACAATGTAATACTGCTCAAATTGAGACATGTCTACATTACACATGGTCCATCTGGATTACCACTCGTGCCAAAGACACAGTACCCTGCCCAACTTAAATAGCAGAGAATCAGTGAGGTTTGCATGTTCCTAGCCTCTGTCTGGACACATTCTTGTGAGATAGGGCAGTCTCTGTTCCCTAAACCTAGGTGGAACATTAGAATTTCCTATAACTCCTAGTGTTCAGATATTTTTAAAATAACCTGAAGAGTTTTTATTTCTGTCTTAATTAAAAGAGTAGTTTTTTACAGAGTTAGAGAATAAAATCTCTGACATATTTTCACATTCACATGGAACATTTCCTGTACTTTTTTGACAGTTCAATCATAAACCTAAATTCCCTTCCCCCACCATTAATTATGAAGCATGTATTGCCATCTAGTGTCCTTCTGAAATGATGCTTCTGCCGTGATGATGAAATAAAACATGTTAAGTCAGACAAAGGAGATGTAAAGTTTTGCAAGTAGGTATGTTAAATTTGTATAATGTATCAAAAAGCTTTTAGCTGAAACTCACAGAATGATCAATTAAAACATGTCTTAAGATTGCAACCCACAGAATGGGAGAAAATATTTACAAGCCATACATCTGATAAAGGGCAAATAACCAGAATTTACAACGAACTCAAGCAAATCAGCAAGAAAAAAACAAACAACCCCATTAAAAAGTGGACAAAAGACATGAACAGAAGCTTTTCAAAAGAAGATAGACAAATGGCCAATAAACATGAAAAAACACTCATTGTCACTAATCATCAGAGAAATGCAAATTAAAACTACAATGAGACATCACCTTACCCTAGTTAGAATGGCTTTTATTAAAAAGTTCAAAAACAACAGATACTGGCATGGATGCAGAGAGAAAGGAACACTGATACACTGTTGGTGGGACTACAAATTAGTACCTCTATGGAAATCAGTATGGAGATTCCTCAAAGAACTGAGAGAAGACCTACCATTCGATCTGACAATTCCACTATTGGGTATTTACCCAAAGGAAAAGAAGACTTTTCATCAAAAAGACACCTATGCTTGAATGTTTATTGCAGCACAATTCACAATTGCAAAGATGTGGAATCAATTCATGAGTGGGTTAATAAAATGTGGTATATGTTTACCATGGAGAACTACTCAGCCATAAAAAAGATGAATTAATACCCTTTGCAATACTCTAGATGGAAGTGGAGACCGTTCTTCTAGGTGAAGTATCTCAAGAATGGAGAAACAAACACCGTATGTATTCACTGTTAACTTGGGACTAACTGATGAGCACACATGTGCACAGAGGGAAGTAAAACTCCGTGGAGGTCAACCAGGAGGAAAGGGGTGAAGGAGAGGAGAGAAGGGTGAAGAGGAAAAGAAGGGAGGGGGTGGGGAAGGGCAAAATCTACCTAATGGGTATAATGAACACTATTTTGGTGGCAGGCACACTTATAGACAGGACTCAAGCATTACAAAAGAAATCCATGTAACCTAAAACACTTGTACCCCCTTAGTATTCTGAAATAAAAAAACTTACTGTAAATTGAATACAATATATAGTTACACATGGGACTATAAAACTTCTTACATTTAACATAGCATGATCAGAATGAAGGAATTGATGGTGCTAAAGTGTATTTCTTTATCACTTACATGAGATGCAATAAAAGGACTCTTTCAGCTTAGAGGTTTATTCATTTTATTTTGTAACCAAAGAGGATTATCACATAGTATGATATGTTGAGAGGCCTGAAGGCATATTAATTGAATAAATGAATGAATGAAAAAAAGTGTCAAGATTGGTGCTTTCGTCATGTCAACTAAAAGACCCACAGTTCCAGAGTTGGTTACTTAGGCAGCCTGGTGATGTCATCTGTGAGCTGGGTGCTTCTCTTTCCATTCAGCATCTTCAGCATGTTGCCCTAATCTTCAGGCTTATGCCCTCATGATCATAAAGTGCTGCCCCTACTCCATGCTTTATATATTTGCCTAACCATATCTGAAGGAAAAAAGTGAACAATCTCTTTGTGTATCTCATTGCCAGAGATGCTCCCACCATGCCCCACTGCATACTTTCCCTTGGGTCTCATTGCACGGATTAGATCACGTTTATGTCCTAAATCCAAGGAATTCTGAGGAAGCAAGTATGCTATCTGGCATTTTCAGTCTTTGTATCATAAGCTCTTATTAAACAAGAAGAACTGGGTGTCAATCAACTATGTTGGAAACACATAATAATAAGAGAAAAATAAAGTTTAAGAAATTGTTTCAAATGGTCCAAAGAATGAGCTTTGCTTTTCATATTCCAGCAATCTGCAGAAAGGGTCATAGACATATTACTGAGATGTGTGCATTGAAGAAGTAGGGTGCTGAGAAACAGAGAAAGTTACAAAATGAGACAGACCTAGAAGGATACCAGCAAAAGCTTTTCTATGACACAGTATTGCATCATTTGGCCAAGAATGGGAAACAACCCTATGGGCTTCAAAGGACATGAACTACTGGGATCCTGCAAAAGGCCAAGTGAACTGCAACAAGACACTCGCTGTCCGTTTCCCGCTGGTATGTCCTGATTGAACTGATAGGAAATTCAGCATAGAAGGATGCCTTGGGTGCAGTTCACAATTTGCATGGCAGCTTGGCATGAGGAAGTTCTGAACTCCTGTGATCTTATACTGTATGTCTCACATGTAGAACATCCAAAAAGGAACTCTGGCACTGGCTTTCGGATGGTCAGTGTATGGATGTGAAAAATGAAGCCAGGGGAAATCAACATGATTTCTATCAAAGATTGGCAGTAGCTTATTTTTCAAAAGTGGCTGCTCTGTATTCAAGTCTTAGTGTTTTATCCTAGTAACTGAAAGTAATGTTTATCTAAATTTCTTTCTCTATTTACACTAAACTCTGGGGACTGAGATATAGCTTCGGAAAATTTAGAATTTGAAAAGGTACAGGAGTGATACTGGATAGTGACCTCATGCATATTTAGACATAAAATAATCACATAATTATACAATTTCATTCTAAATGGAAACAGTAATTAAGACCAATTCTCTTATTTGATATAAGGACAAAATTTAGGTACTAAGAAAGTCGTAACTTGTCCAGAACTTCCTAGTGATGCAATAGAAAAGTTGGGTCTAAAATTTAGGTGTTTTAATTCCAATTTAGGGCTCTTCTCATTATTTTACCTCTGAAATTATATAGGATATATGTTAAGATTTGGGGTTTAAGGCTTGCATACGAATGTCTGCTCTGTCACTTAGTGGCTGTTGATCTAGAATGACAAACGTAATGTCTCTGAGCCTTAGGTCCATCATCTCTCAAATGTGAATATACATAGAAACTACATTGTAGGAAATTTGAGAAAATAAAATGCAGACTCCATAACACGCCATTAGAAGCCCATGTGTATGGTACTCACAAATGTTAGTTGTTAGCTGTTCCAAGACTCTATTTTCAGGAGATGCGTGAGGCTCTTGGGGATCTTGTAGGAATTTACGGTCTATCTAATTTAATTTAAACCTTTTTACTGAAGTCATGTGGTTCAGTATGACAATATGACTCTGGAGCCAGAGTTCGGTTTCAATACCAGTGTTGCCACATTTTGTTTTTTATAGGCTGTAAAAGTAACTGTGAGCAAGTCATTTAACCTCTCTTTGCCTCCCATTCTGCAACTCTCAAATGAGTATTATAAAAGCATCTATCTCACAGAGTTGTTGTGGGGATTAAATGAGTTGATATATGTAAAGAGCTTAGAACAACACCTAGTAAATAATAGGTTCGATATAAGGGGCATTTTCACTTGTTTGTGATTACTACTAGAACCAATTGTGAAACCATCTCATTGACATATTCAGCCTAGCTTCAGAGTAGACATTCTGAACACAGCTTCTATTAAAGAAAAAAACAGAAAAGAGAAAAGAAAAGAAAAAAGAAAAGAAAAGAAAAGAAAAGAAAAGAAAAGAAAAGAAAAGAAAAGAAAAGAAAAGAAAAGAAAAGAAAAGAAGAGAATCCCTCACTGCTGAGCAACTCCTCCTAGTTCTAGGAGCCTCCAGTCCCCACAACAATACACAACGTGATAGCAGAATGTTAACACAGCGTCATCTGTTCTGGGAAGTCTCCTTCTCAGCAAGCTAAGACCCTCTGCCCACAAGCACTGTGATCCAGCCTGTACAAACATACCACTGACTGCTCCAGTCCTTCCTCCGTATCCGGCAGCCCTAGATCAAACAAGTGTCCAGACTCCAGAAAGCCTAGATGTCAGCTGGGGAAGTGCGAACTACTCTAAGACAAAAAGAAGCATTTGTAATCATCTAGTGGCTCACTCAAATACCTAAGAAAATATCAGAGAAAAACTTGTAGTGAGGCTTAAGCTCGAAAAAACTAAAACTTTAATCCTTGCCACATTCGCGGGCCGCTAAAAATACCCTCTACCTTTTTGTTAAAAGCCACACTAGCAGTACTCCACGTTCCATGTGTTCCTTTTTCCTACTCTGAAACAATGCATAAAATCCATCCTAGGCCGATGTCTCTTTTACATTAGCAAGTGAAGCACCACTACAATTTTTTTCAGAGTTCTCCTCTGCCTGAGGATCAGTGTGGTCAGGAGCGATATTGGATGGTAAACTTCAGACGACAAAAGTCATTCTTGGCAGACAGAGTCACAGCTGCTGGACGAGAGCAAACATGCTTCCATCTGTAGCTGCTGACATTTCCCTGTCGTGGGGTAGAAGTTCCATATCCAGGTTATTGTAAAACGAAAGTTGATTTCTTCCTGATTTTCAGTATTTTTAAACTAAAAATACTAAATGATTCTTTTTTTCTTTCTTGACTGTAGTAATGGACAAATACAGCCCACTGTCTGGTTTTTTGGGGTTTCTTTAAAATAAAATTGTATTGGAACACATTGACATTCATTTGTTTATGACTTCTTCTACCATGGCAGAGTGGTGCAGTTGTGACTGAGAGTCCATGACATGAAAAGCCTAAAATACCTGTCCTCTTACAGAAAAAGTTTGCTAATCCCTGTTTTAAGTTGACTAGCTTCTCTTTCATCCAAAAGTTCCAGTTCTAGGAGTATATACTAAGGGAATACGTGAACAATGAAACATATAGCTACCAAGATGTTCATTGCAATGCTTTACACAATAGCAACAAATTTGAAAACAATTTAAAGTACATTAAAAATTCTAAATATAAATACATATGACCAAAATACTTATAGATATAAGAAGTATATAAACATAATTGACTATTACAAAACTTTTGAATAAATCTATTCAGTTTGACACAGAAATACACAAGCAATAATTATAATGGTACTTTTATTGAGTAATTAACATGGGCCAGATATTGTGCTAATCCCTTTTTATTTACTATTGTCCACAATTTATAGAAGAAAACATTGAGGTTTGGAAAGATCACATTGTTGCGCAAGTCATGCAAATTAAAGACACTGCTGAGATCTGAATCAAAATTTTCTTATTTGCCCAACTCCAAAGACAGAGGCCAAGGAAGAGAGGACAGAGAAAAGAGAGAGACAGAGAGAAAGAAACAGGGAGAAAGGAGGGGAGGAAGAAAGAGTAAGCCAATCACAGCTTTAGTAAACTACAGGCTATAAAAGAGCCACTGGCCACTTCAAAATACTCTCTATTGCTATAAAAATGATGGCAAAAGAATTTCCTTTTCCCGAACCACTTGGGAGAAAGTTGCTGAACTGTTATCTCATTATCCACAAACACTTTCATGTTATTTCTATACACAAGGGCATTCTTCTACATAAACACAATACTGTGATCACCATTAAAGGCAGAACTTAATGTTGAAGCATTAAGTATTACTGCCATGTAATACTCAGACATCAACAGTGCCAGTAATGACTTTATGGCAAAAGGATCCTGTTCCCAATCATTTATTGTATTTCATTGCCATGTCTCTTAAGTCTCCTTCAGTTTTGGAACGTTTCCTGTCTTTCTTTGACTTCCATAACTTTGACACTTTTGAAGATTGCAGGCCAGATATTTTGTAAAACATATTAATATATTCCTCATGGGTTTGTCTGCTGTTCCCTCATGATTAGATTACACGCATGTTTGGTTCTGTGTCCTTCTCCTTTCATCTTATCGTACAGTGAATGATTTCAATTTGTCCCATTACTGATAATGTTCACTTCATCATGACAAATGATGATGTTGATTAAGTAGTGCTTCTCCGCTGTGAAGTTAAAGGTTTTTTTTTCTTTTAAAGTATTTTGTTGGAGAAGAGTTACTTTGAAAGTATTTAAAGTTTCCTTTCCGCCTCAACTTTATTCATTTATTTATATGTGATTTGACTAATGGTTTCCTATTTTATTCAACAAGCTGTAATGTGCTACTAGCATTACTTATGTTAAAGCTCAAATCATGCTCAATTTAGCACAGAATTAGCACCCTCCTAACTGGCTTCTGTGTCTTTGTGACACATTCCCAACATTCATTGAGCATTTCTTTACTTTCGGGCACAAAAACATACCCCTGGTTCCTTTCAGTGAAAAGTATATTTGGAAGACAATATATGGTCACAACGAATGCTCATTTATTTAAAACCACTTTTTTGAGCTATGACTGACATGCAAAAAGCTATACGTATTTAATGTATATAACTCCATGAGTTTGGAGGTAAGTGTGTACATTTATGAAAGCATCATTCATTAATCTATCCATCACGTTTAAAAGTTTCCTCCCATCCTCTTTTTTATTATTATTATTCGTGCGTGTGTGTGTGTGAGATAAGAACATTTAACGTAAGATCTTAGTGGTATCACTGCTCCCAGGCCCTTTCAATCAATGGAACAAAGAAATAAATGAAACCAAACAACACACATACTGTTATGGTTTGAATCTGGTGTTCCCTCTACAATTCATGTTGAAACTCAACACTAAACCGACGGTATTAAAAAGTGGGGCCCCTGGGAGGTGATTAGGTCATGAGGGCTGCACCCTCATGAAGAGATTAATGCCATTACAAAAAGGGCTTGGGGGAGTAGGTTCACTTTCTTTTACTCCTCTGCCCCGTGTGGACATGGCCAAAAGGCCTTCACCAGATGCCAGCACCTTGATCTTCAACTTCCCAGCCTCCAAAACCCCGAGAAATAAATTTCCCCTCTTTATAAATTACCCAGTCTCTGATATTTTGTTATAGTAGCACAACTGTGCTAAGACACACACACACATATACACACTTCCATGAAACCACACTGATACTTCCAGTTCCAATCTGCCAAAACTGAAAAGATTCCTTTTAGCTTTTATCCTTTTGACATTTGATCTCCTTTCTCTGACAGTGAGAAAGCAGGCTCTCAACCTTCATTTATTTGTATTGTTTTCCTTCCATCCCTCTGTACGTAACCAATCTTTCATCTCTGCCAATCCTCACTTTACCCAACTTAGGTTCCAACAGCTTATGTCGGGCCACCCCCTGAAGAGGAAGCCCACAGCCTTCGTCCCATTTCACATCCAACATTCCAAGCTGGGCTCTTCCCGCCACCGTGGCAGGTATGTCCCGTCTGCTCACCCTGCTTGGTCACTAACAGTCCATTCTGTTAGGACACGTGTGTGTCTTCCTCACTCTGCTCAGCCTCTGCCTCTTCTCACTGGGCCACTGCAGCTTTCCTTTCCCTCCAGCACAGCAAATTATCTCATTTTGCTCACTCTAAAGGCTTTAGGCCGGGCGCGGTGGCTCACGTCTGTAATCCTAGCACCCTGGGAGGCCGAGGTGGGTGGATTGCTCAAGGTCAAGAGTTTGAAACCAGCCTGAGCAAGAGTGAGACCCCGTCTCTACTAAAAATAGAAACAAATTAATTGGCCAACTAAAAATATATAGAAAAAAATTAGCCGGGCATGGTGGCGCATGTCTGTAGTCCCAGCTACTTGGGAGGCTGAGGCAGGAGGATCCCTTGAGCCCAACAGTTTGAAGTTGCTGTGAGCTAGGCTGACACCATGGCACTCTAGCCTGGGCAACAGAATGAGACTCTGTCTCAAAAAAAAGAAGGCTTTAGGACTTAATTGTTCAAGAAAGGGAGAGTAAGAAAGGGAAGGGAAGGAAATGGAATGTGAAGAGAAGAAACAAAACAAAACCAAATTCAACACCACGCAGGATAACTCAGAGGGGAGACAAGAGACTGGGGAGACTGTCCATGGAGCAGAAATTCTCCATGAGAACAATTTGGAACAATCAATCTAGAAAAAAAAACAAAACATCAGTGTCATTGGCTAATGGAACATTCACTAAAAATGAAGGTTAGTTGGGAAAAAATAGAGTTTCTGGGCTTAGGGGAAAGAAAAAATATATTTTATACAAAGTAGGTCTTTGATAGCTTTGAAAACAGACAGCACTATCTCCCTTTTAGACACTGCGAATTACAAACACAGTAGCTATACATCTTGGATCTTCCAAGATAGTCACAATTATAGATAATTTCATTATTTTCAATTAAACTGGTTCAATGAAAGAACAATTAAATCCATTATTAAGGGTTGGTAAGCCTGAGTGTGTGTGTTTACGTTCATCTATATTCATATATCAGAACGAAATCTTTTATCAAATTACATGATCCTATCCTTATTGTTTGGAAAATATAATTATTGTAATCACATAATTTTGATTTGACAAGTGACTTTTTGGAAGGATTACACAAACAGAGGGACCATCTAATGATCCAAGTTTTTTTCTAAATTACTCAGCATCTACATTTAAATCTCACTATTTACTCCACATTCATCTCATTTCAGAAACACAAAGAACCCATGATACTTCTGTAGTAATTATTATTGTCATTACAAAATACTAGCTTACCTTCATGTATTAAACTTTGTGCTAGATAGTTTGCATGTACCCTGCCAAGCAGCACGCAGCTCTAGAATACAGATACTCTCACTACCACTTATAAAACAAGAAACTGATTTGTTTAGTTATGTAACTTTTTAAAAATAACACAGCTTTTAAGCAGAACAAGGACCTATTCGTTTGGTTTGTCTGACATCAGCATGCCTGATTAATCATCATAGAAAATGTAGAAAACTGCCTCACCATGCCGCCAAAAGAAGGTATGAAATTTATTTATAAATATTTCACGCCATCAGGAGCAAAGGCCAGAGGAAAGAAAACAAGCCTTCCGTGAAGCTTTCTAGGATAGGCACCTCTTATTTTGAAAGAGAAATTGCAGCCACTCTTGTGTGATTTCTGGGGACTTGGAATCACAACAATGCATAAGGGTTTGAATGTGGCCATGGCAGCGAATGGCCAGGCTCAAAGCCCAGCTCAGCAACTTACTCAGGACCATGAGCAAGTTATATAACTTCCCTGTGCCTCATTTTTCTCATTCATAAACAGGAATGGTAATGAATATCTCCTTTTTTCAGACTAAATGAAGTAATACATAAAGCTCTAAGTGCATGCCTGGCATATGGTAAGCACTCAATATGCATAATTAATTTTCTTGCTATTATTGCTGTTGAGGATGATGCTGTTATTTCTTAGCCTTTAGCTATGCCTTACATCTCCTGCTTTTTTTCTAATCTTAATTAACATCAGTGTTTAAAAGTGAAACTTGAAAAGAGACAATCCTTGATAAGAACAACTCATTCCTAACTATGAGAGCTTATGAAATCCTAGTGCACGGAATCAAACAGATCGACTAATGTGTGCATATACCAAGAGCACCTCCTATGTGCCAGATGCTATCTTACACGTTAAAGTTCCAGTAGGAAAAGACAAATAGGCCCCTTGCCTTCACAGAACTCGTGGTCTCAGGTGTTAGTCAGTGTGCTTCGTGCCATGAGTAACTAACAAAATACTGAGAGCGGGTGTCTGTTCTCTGGCACGCACAGAGACATAAGAGTCACATGTGATATGGTTAGAGAGTGATTTGACGATAAGCCACATAACACTGACTCTTAAGCACAATCGTCCAGAGACGGATCCCAGCTCAAGGCTAAGAGGGTATCTGCCTCTGGGAGGCTCTATGGAAGAGACACACAACAAAACCAGGAAATACTAAATAAGAGAGCATTCAGTCTGAAAACTAGAGGCAATGAGAGGGTCATCTTTGTTACTGTTACACTAGTGTTTGTTACTATGAAATTGTTCGGTTGTGCTGGGAGTATCAACTTGTACAATGAACATCTATACACATACTTTGCAGTTTAAGAAACCAAACATTATCTATCAGTTGGAGCCATCTGTGAATTCCTTCTCAATATCTATGATTATCACACATGTATGGGTCTGGTCATTTGCCCAATGGGCTATACCTTAACTTTTTTACTGTCTTCATGGATACGATTATTCAAGTATGTCCAGGGTATAAATGGTCAACCACTTACAAAAATGCTTCCTAGTGAAGCAAAATGCCTTTACATGAGCTAAAAAGGTGTTTGTTGTCTGGCTTTGAGATGATGCTAAAGTTCAGAGTCAAGCAAAGGTCACCTACTTAATAGCAGGCAATGTGCCAGGCACACTCACTAACTTTGGTTTATGTCATTTTCAACCAGCTCTTACATTTTTTTCTTTTGACAGCTAAGAAAACTGCACTGCAGATAGGTAACCCTTGGGGACCTAAGTGAGTAGGAGAGCTGCTATTCACATGCAGTCTTCCTGGCTGCAAATCACTGCTGTCTCTCCCTTCATCACTGACCTGCCGGTGTTGTTTGAAAGCTTAGGCTTTGTGACCATTGTCAATAAACTGCCAGGACTTGCTTTACCCCACACCATCTTTAAACCTTAATTTCCTCACCTGCAAAATAGAGGTGACCATAATATCCATGTTTTAGGTCAGAGAGTACTGGCTATCTGTAAGAACTTGACTGATGTATTTGTACATGTATTCAAATAACAGAAGACCATTCTGGGATAACTGTCAAGCCACCTCCAACACCATGGCTTCTCTCTTCACTTCACTACCCCAGCTCAGCTTGTCCTTGTCTCTCCATCTACAAGGCAAACTGTATTCAGCTTCAAATGACTTTGACTAGCAAGGTGGAAAATGCTATGAACTTGCAGGAGCAATTGGAGTGATGTGATTAACAGGCATTGTCCCTCGGTTCAGACTAAGTTAACAGAACAGGGTTTCTTTACCGCTTGTGAAAGAAGCAACACACTTCAAATTGCTAATAGGAGTGAATCCAAGTTCTCTTTATTTTCTAAAGGAACCCCTTTAATGCCTCTGCTCAGGGAGTTCTTAAAAAGTAGACGATTTCAAGGGTGCAGTATGGTGATGCCTTTGTCACCCTAAAACAAAATGGTTCCAAAGTGAAACTCACAATACATTTGAAACTGATACTTTTGTATCAGTTTTACTATTTCCTGGCAGACTAGGGCAATTGTAGTTGTCTCCGGTTTGCTATAAAACAATGTGTTTGGAAAGAGCTCTGAAAAGAAAGTTCTCCAGATTCAGATTCAGTTCCGAGGATTTTATTTTGTCTTCCCTGGAGGGGGCTTCAGTGTGTTCTAAAAAATCGGTATATAGAGAGTCTTTTGCAGACTCACCAATTTGGGTGCCAATAAAAATGTTTTTGAATTAACTCAGTGACATTTTTACAAGGAGCATGAAAAATTCTATATCGAAAGAGCCAAATTCCACAAACCCCACAGGCCTTTCCTTCAGCCAAGAGCCGTATTTATGTGAACAAGAGCATTTGACAGGACAGGGTTTGAAGGGTTCTTTCATGTGGGAAGTGCAGGAAGGTTTATCAGCACATCCTTGACCTTTTCCTCGGACATATTTCAATGTAATCAGTTTCGCATTCTGACTTTGCAAGAGACTTCTTTGAGTTTTCCATCAGGGTGGGTGGACAATAAGTCATTTGCTGTTGAAATTAGCCAGGACCAAAGGCCACTGCTGTACTCTGAGTTACCTCAAGGGAAAGCAAGAGTCCGTTGAGCTTCTGCACCTGTGCCACTAAGGACCTCTTAGCACAGGTGTCAAGGTCATAGCTTAAGGCCTACTTCTTCACAGTAGCCTGTCTGCCGCTCCACCCTCAGCCCCGCCACCCCATGCACAGCCCAGCTGCTCTACTCTGTTTCTGGTTCTTGAGTGTGTCAAGTTCATTGCACCCTCAGATCCTCTGCACAGATCCTTGTCCATCCTGAAGACTCTCTCTGTTACTTCTCTCATTTATCACCAGTCTCTCCCCTACTTTTAGAAAACTGGTCCTATCTCAACCTTCAGCCGAAATTTTACTTCTTCAGTAAGGATGTCCCCATATTTCAATATATTTAATCTCTTTTTCATTCTCTTTTATGTAGCCTATACAATTTCCAATAGATCTTTGACAGATCCTCTATAAATACTCCTCGTGGCAGGTAGCTCTCTACTGCACAAGTAGGTCTATTTCATTTTGACCAGATTTTAACATTAGAAAGCCAGATTTTAACATCAAAAAAGGCCTCTCTGAAGACATGGCATGCAAATTTATGCTGAGAGTGTAGAATAAATTAGCTAGCTGAAAGTGGATGGTGGGCAGGAGGAGTAATAACTCCAGACGGATAAAAAGTACACGCCAGAGTTCTGAGATTGGAAAGAATTCAACCCACTAGAAGAATCTGAAGAAGACTGGTAATTCCTCGGGATAATGGAGGAAAGGAGGCTTGATAATTTGTCAGATATTTAATTTCCATATTAATTTTTTAAATTTAATTCTATATAGAAAGACAGAAGGAAAATGATGTGATTTTCTATAACTTGGTGTTGGCTGGAGTGGAAAAGGGGAAGAGCGGAAGCAGGAGGGGAGTCAGAAAGTGAGTTCTGTGAGCCAGCCTTGGAAACATCCTTGGGTTCCCTCTTTCTCATCAAGCCCATCGAGTCTGCCTCAGTTCAGGCTGTCCCCACATCTTTACTGGTCTGGTGGACTGGTCTACGATTTCCCATTTCACAACTGGTTTCCCAGGTTCCGTATGTGTGATGTGTGTATTTGTCTCCTTCTCATTACCAATAGACTCACAGGGAGTTCTAGAGTTGATCCAGAGTAAAATTCTGGATGCACCATCTATCAGCTTTGTGGCCACAGGTGAGCTCCTCATCTTCTCTTGTCTCAGATCCATCATCAGTAAAATGAGAATAGTGTTATCTACTTTGTAGGATTATTCTAGTCCATTAACTTTATGACATCCATGAAGCACCTACTATAAGGCTTGGAACATAATAAGCAGTGGCTTTAATAGTTTTTACATGAGCATGCCCATGGAAGGCCAAGCCACCAGGATGGAGCAGTCAGTGTTGAGCTGTGATCTTCCTAAAGGGTCAGGCCCCATCACCAGGAGCACAGTGAGGTTTCTGTTAGTAGTTTATTGACAATGTGGATTTGCTTCTCTTTCCTCAGCCCTTCACAACTAAGATCCTTCCAAATCTCCTCAGTTCCTTACTTTCCAATTACAGACATAAAATGGCCTTTTATGTTGCTATGTGACTGCGGCAACACTCCAATCCGTCATAAGATATCTGCATACACAACAAAAGCATCCAACACTCCTTGGGTTTTTCATCTGCTTATAGATGAAAGCATTTTCATCTACCTACAGAAATGTTCTTCCCTGCAGAGTCAATGCACTCGTCACCCAGAGACCTGAATACAATCAATAGATATGGATTTTAAAGAAAAATAAATGGCCAGAATAAAAAATGTAAAATAATACAATATTTGGGAAGTAAAACAAGAGAACTTGTTGCCAGCATACGTACCCAAGAACAGTGTCAAAAGGAAACTCTTAAAACAGAAAGGAAATAAAGAATCTTAAAACATTAGGAGGGAAGAAAGAAAAACAGAAAGTACAAAATATGGGTAAACATGATCCTCTCCAATTTTCTAAATTATGTGGAGACACACCATTTATAACGTTTTTCTGAGCTCTGCCTCCTATCAGATCAGTGACTGTCTCCCATCACCCCCAAATGGGACCATCTAGTTGCAGGAAAACAAGCTCAGGGCTCCCACTGATTCTGCATTATGAGTATATTACAATGTAATAATAATAGAAATAAAGTGCATAATAAATGTAATGCACTGAATCATCCTGAAACCATCCCCCATACATCCCATCCATGGAAAATTTTCCTTCCATGAAACTGATCCCTGGTGCAAAAAAGACTGGGGACCACTGGCTATATATCAAACTAGAGCCCTGTGTTGTAATTCCTCTTTCTTGCTTTTACTCCCCCTCATGAATCTTTCAGCATTTATTCGTCTGCTCAGTATACTACGATGGATAGCACCATCCCTTGATAGATACCAACCTAGACTTCTAAACTAGTGACATATGTGTTTTCTCCTCTTATTTTATGCTATACTTAAAGCTCATTTCACCGCTTATATTTATAGCATCCTTATTTTTAGATATCTGTCATCCAATATTTTATTTTCAAAGTAATAACAGTTCAAAATTTATCCAAATGATTTTTTTCGTGCACAGTGTGACATCACACATGCTGCAGCCCACTCAGCAAAGTTGTCTCAGGTTTTCCTCTCATCATAAGATCCCCTCTGTCTATTTACCATTAGCTGGAAAAGGCCACAGACAAGAGGAACAAATCCTAATTGTATTTGTGTAATAGAAAAAAAAAACATTAAAGGAGAAAGAGGATCAACTGGAAAGAGGAAAGTCCTCCTAGCCACCCTTAATCCACCCATTTTTCCAAACTGTTGCTTCATTTTTACCGCCTCTGGTATGTTCAATTAGGAAAAGGGCCACCTAGTATATAAAACCCAGCACAGATCACGAAACATTTACTTGAAATTCATTTATATAAACAGTAAAGTAGACGTCAGCAAAATTCTATAGGAACAGTAAGACTCAAGCTAAATGAAAGAGAATTATTCTTCATATATTCATGTTAAATTCTGGGCCTTCACAGAAACAGGAAATCACTGGAACTTACAGCCTAAGGAGATGTAAGAGAAGAAGAGGCTCTGTGAGTATCAGCGTATTCACCAGTGGTTAAATACAGCAACATAACACTAACAGTGGGCTTCTACTCAGAAATTACCAAATGGCAGGCACTGTGCTGAGCAATTCACATTTGTTATCCCTCTGAACAACCTGATGATATCAGTACTGTTATCATCCCCATTTTACAAGTGAGGAAATTGAAGCTTATAGAGTTTAAAAAAGGTGAATACTAAGTTCTGAAAACTAAATTTAAATGCTGGCAGTAAGACTCTTCACCACTATGCATACAGGAGAAGCTTTGCATCTTATAGGAATTTGCAACTAACCCTGCTTAACAGGGGAAGAAAGCATGTGCGTGTGTGTGTGTGTGTGTGTGTGTGTGTGTGTGTGTGTGTGTGTGTTGGGGAGGGAGAGAGAGAGACAGAGAGAGAGAGAATGCTCTGATCAGCCAATCAGTGACAGGCACTGCCTCCACTGCCATTCTGTGTACTGAGTGTGTTTCCTGGAAAAACAGGACATGAGAGACCTGACTCAGCCAGTCCCTTCCTCACAATCAGTTCTTCAGCATCTATCAGAATGGGATCTTGCGAGCTGCTTGGGAGTCTTTCCAGCATATGAAACACAAGACTTTTTAACACAGCCAGACCCTATAGATGAGCCAACCACTTCAGCAGATGCTTAATCATAGGAAGATCCCTCAAGTCCATCCCCAGAGAAGAATTTAACTTAAGCTCATTGGGGGATGGTACTTCTGTCTCCAAGGTGGCATCTTCTTAAGGGATTTTGAGAAGCAAGAGAACCTTGACCCATGCACCATATTTAGAACGTAATGCCACTGTGAAGTGCAGCTCCTCTCTGCTTCCCGACAGCACAACTTGTGCTCTCAAAAGCCACAGGCTCATCTTGGGGGCCTTTATTTTGCTCCTATCATTCATATTTCAGCCCTCTGTATTGCTGGGTAGTATCAAGTAATGTATAACTACTTCTCAATTTCTTTAGAAAACAATTAAAAGTGCTTCCTCAAGAACAGGTGTTATTTTCAAGACAAGATTCATTACATTATAGTAATCACTTTGAATGGTCCAATAAAGTCTCTTCATTTGACCACGGACAATCTTTTTCTAAGTATAAAAGTAAGTGAACAGATTTCCAAACTGAGATAGGGTGATAAAGACAGAGACACGAAGGGTTGAGACATGAAGGACTGGACATGAACATGGATTTATGCAAAGGCAGAGACATGTCCCCCTTTTCTCTATTTCTAGCTTTGTGCAAAGAACAAAGGAAAACTCTTAGTAAAGGAAGATATATGCTTGAATTCCTGCTCTGTCTCATAATATCTGTGCACCCATTTAGTTTATATGAACCTCTCCCCACACATTTATAGAAAGTTCATTGTAATAGCTATTTCAGGGGTTTATTGGGAAGATCAATATAAAGTTTCTGGAGTAGAGACATCCCATCAAAAGTTGCTGCCTCCACAACTCTCTTCCCCACAATAATTTCAAGAAATAAATAATAAGTCCCCTAAGGTGTGTAATCAAAACGTGACTCTCTAGGAATCCATCCTGGTGGTGACGGTGAAGATGCTGTGCTCTTCAGTTCATAGTCAAGGATGCACAGGGTTATTTTCTCACATAGTCCATCTCTATTTTCAGAACTTATGCTTCTTCTTTTTTTTTTTATCTCTCTAGCTTTTCAGCAATATTTTTGGAGTTTGTTGTCTGCATGGCAATATCTTGCTCTGAATCAGAGAATGCATTGAAAAAATGACTGTACCTGTGTCATGGTAGTTACCTGTCATGAATCGGAATAATGTATAGAATACTCCGTCTAAAAGGAGTGCTGTTTTCATAATATGAACATCACCAATAGAATCACCCACTTCTTGTTAACAGCACACCTGGTCTCCACTTCCCTGAAATAAAATTCCTCAATTTCATAACAACTTTTATTTTAATTAGTCCCCAAATGACCATCTATCTCCCTAGTACTATATTTTGCTTGTTGGTTTGGCTTGGCTTTTTTTTTTCTTCTGCATTTTGCTTGCCTTAAAAGGAAAATTAATTAATTTTTTTTAATGAAAAAGACAAAGTAAGTTCAGTTAAACCATTTCAATGTGGTGTTTATGTATCGGTACCTAAGTTTTAAAATGCTAGCACTGCTTTCTTCTCCAGACATAGATGGGACTCCAAATGGCTGACTCTAAATCTTACAGAATAAGTGCCTAAACCCCATGTGTAAATGATGGATTGGCAAAAATGCAAGGATACAGATGAACTAGACTATCATTTCAATTTGTTTGGGACTTTTTATTTATGGCATATTTACTTTCTTAACTAAGTTTTAGTTCCTCTAATGTGATGTAACTTCTGATCCTGAGAGCATTTCATTTTACTAAAGTGGGGCCAGTGGGACCTGAAAGATGTCTGGTGGCTGAGGGGACTAGCCTGGCTGTTACAATTTGCTACAGCATGAAGGTCAGTTCAGCAGTCAAGTACTGAGTATCTACTATGTGCCAAGAACTAATCCTTCCTTGGTGTTGAATCTCTGTGTGGCCAGCACTTGCTATGTATGACTCCACTTGCGATAGGGCACAACATATGGTCTCTAAGTCATACGCCCACTTTTGTCTTAGAAAAGCAGGAACAAATATTTTTACTTTCTTTTTAGCTATACCTTTTATCTATGTTTAACTGCTCATGAGACAGTTTTATAAATTTTAAAAATTTCATAACGATACATCATATAGGTAATGAAAATTATAGTTAAAATCAACAAATTATATCAATTTATTTATCAGTTAAAAAAGATCGCTCATTGTGTCTTACATCAATATCTCCACTCCCCCAAATTTAGCTCCCCAAAACAACCACTTTTCTCTTTTTCACTTACTTATTCACATCCTTATTTAAAATAGAACTTCTACTTTCAGATATTCAATACAGTCCTCAGCTCAAGGACTCGGCTGTGCTGGGTGACACCAGCTCTAATGGATATTAATGCTAACTTAAGCCCCTGAGTGGGAAGAACAAGAACCCACAGAGACAGAGGAGTGCCTGGAACAAGCAACCTGGCATCTTGTTACTTTCCCTCTCTGGTGTCACGCTGAGACGTAGCAGAAGAAAAAACGGGAAAACATTTTCTTATAAAACCTTCTCTCAATCTCCATTCTAAACTTGACCCCAAACTTCCTCCAGATATTTTTTCCATTCCCTTTCTTCTCAATGGTACTTCCTTTCTCCTTCTTAATCTTCACTTGAAGGCTTAGATGGATGAACAACAGCAGCTGCATCAGAAAGCCCACGTTGTTTAGAAAGTAAGCCCATGGTCTTTAGAATCCAAAAATGTGGCGTACATCCTAGCTCTACCATAAGGGTGACCTTGGGAAATCTGTAAGCTTTTTATACAACCTCTAAAATGATAACAGTAGTATTTACCTTTCAGGATCACTGTGAGGAAAATGTACAATATAAAAATCACCCAGAATATAATAGATATGAAATAAATATTTTGAAATTTTCTGTAATAAAAAGTTGTCATTGAAAGGTAGTAATAATACCATCCTGATAACGGCAAACATGTTGGCCATAAGTACCCTCAGTTTCCCTCCCAATGTTGTCATTGATTTGTTACTCTTTGTAAAGAAAAATCAGTCTGTCCATTGATTGGTTGGTACTATTTTGGGTTGTGCTGCCATCTCCCAAAGACAGAATAAGAAATTAATTCGTGACTATGGCAGGCACTGAGACATTTGCATTAAAAATGTCTTTAGATGAGAGGTAAAGTGCAAAATGGTTATGGCATCGGACTCTCACTCCATAAAGACAGGCAATATGACTCTGCACTTGCTAGCTGTGAAACTTTGGGCAAGTTATTTAACCTCTTTAAGGCTCATTTGCAAAAAAGAATAATAGTATTGCTGCCCACTTTATAGAATTTTTGTGTAAATTAAATGAAAAAATATATGCAAAGAAATTGCTTTAATACATTTGGCATTCATTTTTCTGTGACTGTTATGATGATAGCAAAGATGATCATGATGAAAATGATGTCATGAAATATTAAGAAATATCAAGATATTAAGAAGGCTTGGGGAAAACCTTCTTTGGGTGGGATCCTGCAAATTTGATTTTTTAATTGGGGAGCTTACTTTCGCTATTGCTATGATAATTAATCAGACCATTGATAATGATATATAGTGACTTTATTTTTCTACTAGAGAATAATTGGATCTGTCATCTGTTAATTACAACATTAGTTAAATATTCTAGAAGGTCATTAGGGGTAAACCACTGAGAGAAATACCTACTACATTTCTTTGGCATATTTCTGTGGATTGCAGATGGTGATAGCCTCTGCATAAAATTAGTCATTTGTGACTTCAGACAGTGCCTTGCCTCTCCTGAGGCTCCACATAAAATGAAATTTGAGGAAAATGACAGTACAAAGGACAAAGAAGATGAATGCTTGTGGTAGCTTTTCTTAAAGAAAAAAAAGTTAATCTTCATGTTGTGCACAAGACACGCTATCAAATCACGCTATTAAAGTAGATAAATATAAACTTCAGATACAAACTAGAGAGCTTTTTTCTGTTTATCTTTGTGTTTCTATTCTTTCCCTTTGTGATGCCATTCAGTCCATAAGTCATGAGCAGACTTACCTGTTCTCAGGGCACAAGTTCTTCAGGGGCATGGTTGCACACACAGCACCCCAGCTGACAGGTAAATCGCAGCCCAGGGAAAACCATGCAACAGCACTATTTTCAGGGTAGCCAAATAACATCCAGCTAACTCATCAAACCACTTGTGATAGCCATTCACAAAAACTTCCACAGCCCGATGTGTGCCCTAGACCCTATCTATGTGGTAATAGAACAAGTGCTTCAGGATTGAGAGATTTCTAGCTTGTCTCCATAGTTTTGAATACTAGCACATAATAAAAGGGCAAAAACACAAACAATAATTGCAAAACAGGGTTACAAATTGTGGCATATATTAAACATTTCCATTTTAAAAATTAATGCTTTAATTCAAATGAAAAGAAAGGTTATTCACAAGATAATTGTAGAATTACAATACTTTATAATGCAAATTAGATAGTGTAATGACTTGTATATCTTCTTTGGAGAAATAGCTATTGAAATCATTTACCCATTTTTAAATTGAATGATCTGTCTTTTTATTACTGAGTTGTAAGAGCTACTTATATATTCTAATACAAGTGCCCTAACAGATATATGATTTATAAATATTTCCTCCCAGTTTGTGTGTTACCTCTTCAATTCCTTAATAGTATCCATTAAACACAAAAGTTGGTAATGTTGATAAAGTTCAATTTCTCTATTTTTTGTCATTTTTTGGTCTTATCTTAGAAAACACCACATAATCCAAAGTATGGAAGATTTACCAGTATGATTTCTTCTAAGTGTTACATAGTTTTAACATTTAGGTATGTGATTTTTCTGCGATAAATTTTGTATATAGTTTGAGGTAAGGTACAAATTCATTGTTTCATTTGTGAATATCCTGTTGTCCCAGCACAATTTATTGAAAAAAAATATATATATTTCTCCATGTAATTGTCTTGGTACCCTTGTCAAATATCATTTGGCCATAAATGTAAGGGTTTATTTCTATACTTTCAATTCTAGTCCATTAATTTGCCTGTCTGCCCTTCTATCAGCAGCTCTCTGTGTTTATTTCTATTGCTGGGTAATAAGCTTGAAATTAGGAAGTGAAAATTATCCAACTTTTTTTCTTATTTTTAAAGATTGTTTTGATTTTTCTATCCCTTACATTTTCATATGAATTTTAGAAATAGCTCATCAATTTCTACTAAAAAGGCAGTTGGGATTTTGACAGATATTATGTTAAATCTGTAGATCAATTGGGAAGTATTTCCAATTTTACAATATTAAGCTTTCCATCTTTAATTTCTTCCAACAAAATTTTGTAGACTTCACTATACATTTTGTGTACTTATTTTTTAATATTATTGAGAGAAATTTACTCTCTTGATACTATTGTAAATGGAATTGTTTTCTTAATTTCATTTTCAGATTGCCCATAGACAACATATAGAAATACAACTGAATTTTGAATATCAATTTTATATCCTACAACCTTACTTAACTCATTTACTGCTTCTAATAGTGTATAAGTATGTGTGTGTACAGTAATCCTTAGAATTTTCTTTATACAAGATCATATTCTTTGTGAACAAAGAACATTTTATATCTCCTTTCTAATGTGGATGTCTTTTATTTCTTTTTCTTGTCTAAATACATAAGAAAACCTCCAGTACAGTATTGAATAAAGGTAGTGAATGTTCTTTATGTTTTTTTTTTTTTTGGTACTATTCTTTGGAGGAAAGCCTTCAGTCATTCACTGTTAAGTATTATGTTACCTGATTATATGGATGTCCTATATCTGATTAAGAAAGATCGCTTCTATTTCTAGTTTGTTCAGTGTTTTTATTATAAAAAAGTGGGATTTTTCTAAATTCTTTTTCTGTATCTATGAAAATAATCATGTGGTGTTTTATTCCTTTTTATCTGTTAATATAGTGTATTATTGATTGATTTTGGGGGTGTTAAAACAACTTTTCATTCCTGTGATAAATCCTATCAATCATGTTGCATAGTATTTTTTTTTTAATGTGCTGGATTTGTTTTTTTGGAAATTGCTCAGGATATTTTTGTCTGTATTAATAATGAACGATGTCTTTAGTTTTCTTGTGATAGTTCATTCACGTTTCATTCCTGACTGTAGGAATTATTGTAGTAATTTGAATTTTCTCTATTTTTTTTCTTATTCATTTCAGCTAAAGGTTTGTCAACAGTGTTAACTATTTCATGGGGCCAAATTTGTTTCCATTGGCCTTCTCTATTGATTTTATATTGTGTATTTTATTATCTTATGTTGTGAATATTATTTTATTTTTTCTACTTCCTTTGGGATAATTTTATTCCTCTTATTCTAGTTTCTTAAAGTGCAAGGTTAGGCTCTTAATTTCAATTATTTCTTATGCTTTTTTTTTAAGTACAGGTGTTGAAAGCTATAAAGTTTCCTTTCAACACTAATTTAACTGTATCCCATAAAATTTGTATTTTATGTTTTTATTTACTTTCATCCCAAGTTATTTTCTATTCCTCTGGTGATTTGTTCTTTGACCCCTTAGTTATTTAGCAGTGTGTTCATTTCTACTCATTTGTGAATTTCCTGATTTCTTTCTGTGACTGATTTCAAATTCAATTCTATTGTTAGAGAACATATTTTGTATGATTCAGATCATTTTAAGTTTATCAGGATTTGTTTTATGACCTAACATACGGTGCTAGCTCTCCTGGCCATCCTAGAGAATGTCTCATGTGTAGTTGAGAAGAACGTGTATTCTGCTGTCAGTAGTAGAGTACTTCACAAATTCGTGTTAAGTCTAGTTGTTTCATAACGTTGTTCATGTTTTATATTTCCTTGTCGATCTTCTGCCTGTTTGTCCCATCCATTACTATAAATTCGGTATTAGGAATATCAGCAAAAAAAAAAAAAAAAAACAGGTAGCTCGAAGCGTTCATCAAAACACAGAAACAATTGTGGAGGAAACATCCACAGAATTCAAGCAAAAAAAGTCAAAATCAACTTTTTAAGAGCACTGGGAAACAGCCAAAGGCTTACAGCAGCCAACAAATACTGAATTAAGATAAAAGCAACTTAAATGTGGGAGAAAAGCAAAGTGGCATGTTCACCAGTTCTTGCCCCACCTCCTCTCAGGCCCAGCAAGGTCTTGAAGAAAAGCCAAATTCTCAGTATGGGACCCCGAACGTCATTCTGGAGGAAGCAGAGCAGAAATTATTTTTAAATAATTGTGTTGTCTGTTCTAACCTTTCTGAGGATTATCTGAAGGACTTGTCTTTTTTTCACCTAACTCGGAACTCATTCAGAATGCAAAAGCAGCAAGCTCTTTTTTTATCAATAAAAACTTTGGAAGGCAAATGCCAACCTGCATTTGTCACCCACTTGGGGCAAACAATTACAATTAAGGCAAACAATAGAGTACCTACAGCCCAGGAGGAAAAGCTGAGAGAGAGTTTCTTTGGGAAATTACGGCATTCACAAGCATCTGTACCTGGCTTGTTTCACTTAACATAATGCCCTCCAGGTCAATCCATGTTACAGCAAATGTCAGGATATCAATCTTATTTATAACTGAATACTACTTTATTGTATATATATTTTACATTTTTGCACAGCAGAGTGACCGTGGTTAACAATATTGTATTATATATTTCAAAATAGCTAGAAGAGAGGATTTTGAATGCCCTTACCAAAAGAAATGATAAATCTTTGAGGCGCTGGATATGCTAAATGCCTTTATTTGCTCATAACCCAATGCATACATGTATCAAAACATCGCACTGTGCCCCATAAATATGCACAGCTAGTATGTGTCAATAAAAACAAAATAAAACTAAAATAAAAATCATGTATGTATACTTTGGAATTTATAAAATCACACTCATGCCAAGGACAAGGCAGATGTTGCATAAAGGCCTGAGAAGACACTAAGATTGCACCTCTGACTAATCTGTAGTCACAATGCAAGCAGAAAATGAAAACTGAGGCAGAGTTGTAAACAGCCTGGATGTTGAAAGAGTGTCTCAGAACAGAGTCCATATGTAAAGACTGAGAGAGATTTTTTTTCTTTCTTCTTTAATTTCTCTATCAGTCTCTCTTTCTTTTACTGTTTTTGGGGAGGTTGGGGAGAAGGGGTGAGGGACCCTGGAATTCAAGGAAATTCAAGTGCTCTGTCAAAGCACTAGCTGAGCAGAAGTTAAAAGAACAGACTTCAGAGATCACCACTACAAGAAATACAGACTTTACAAAAATATTTTAGAAAAGTCACTAAGCACACAGCATACAGCAAGCAACAGAAACAAACCCTGAGGATGGAAAGAATAGAGTTACCACATCATATTATTCAAATTATTCTGTTTTAAACAAAAAAAAAAAATGAAGCATGGGAAGAAACAAGAAAGTATGACCCATTCACAGAAAAAAATTAACAGAACTTGTCGCTGGAGAAGCAAAGGCATTGGACTTACTAACACAGACTAAATCAAGTGTCTTAAATATTCTGAAAGGGCAGCGAAAACCATGGACAAAAAGTGAAAGGAAACCAGGAGAATAATCTATAAATAAATAGAGAATAACAATAAAGAGATGAAAATTATAAAAAAGGAACCAAACAAAAATTCTGGAGCTCAAAAGTACAATAATTGATATGGAAAAACTAACTAGAGGATGTCAATGGCAGATTTAAACAGCCATGAAAAAGAGTTAGTAAAGCTGATTTGAAGCTATGGCAATTGAAATTATCCAATCTGAAGAGAGAAAGAAAAAATAATGAAGAAAAATGAACACAGCTTAAGTGATCTTAGGGACAGCATCAAGTGTAGCAACACACACATAATAAGAACTCCAGAAGGAACGAAGAGAGAGAAAGGGGCAGAATGAGTATGCAAAGAAATATGGATTAAAACTCCCCAAATTCAATAAAAGACTTAAATCTTTACATTCAAGTTTAACACACTACAAGAAGAGTAAACATAAAAAGGTCCATACCAAGACACATTGTAATCAATGTACTGAAAAACAAAAAGTATCTTAAAAGCAGTGACTCATCAAGTACTGGGGTTCTCAATAAAAGTAACAAAAAAATTTTTACCAGAAACCACAGAGGCCAAAAGGGAGGAACTAAAGAAATTTTTTTAAGAGAATGTCAAGAAATATATATCAGTTAAAACTATTCTTCTGTAATGCACAAGAAATTATGACATTACCAAATAAACAAAAGCTGAGAGAGTTGGATGCTAATAAATCTACTCTATGAGAAATGGTAAAGGTAGTCCTTTAGGCTGAAATGAAGGACACTAGACAGTAGCTCAAAGCCATATATGGACATAAAGAACTCCAGTAAAGATAACTAAGGGGATAAACATAAAAGCCAGTACTATTGAAAATTTGTCTGTAATTCTTATAATTTGCTATATGATTTTAAAGATAAAGATATAAAACAATTTTTATAATGATTAAAAATCTCCATTAATGGGCAAATAATGTATAAAGGTATAATTTGTGACAATAATTTGCATATTGTACTCCATGATGATGCAATGCCTTGATTATCTATTGTCTTTTATATAAAGCTCATCCATTATAGATTATAAGTGCACTGAAAATCCTATGAGAATTCTTATTTAACAGCATAGCTAAGCA
Source organism: Lepilemur ruficaudatus (assembly GCA_963574885.1). NCBI lineage: Eukaryota > Metazoa > Chordata > Mammalia > Primates > Lepilemuridae > Lepilemur > Lepilemur ruficaudatus. Next base: position 44,181 of record CAUYRT010047628.1, read on the forward strand.
ACAAATAACCTTCTTATATCTTCAGCAACTTGTATCATGAACCTTGCTAAACTCTGGATAAACTTAGGTTTTGGGAACAGATTTCAGGAAGAAAATGTTTAGCATTGCTTATGTTATATAAAGCAAACTAAACAGCCCCACAGTAAGGGAGTAGTTGAGTTCCAGGGCAACTGACTCTTTGCTGAGACATAAGGGGTCTCCCAGTATCTGAATAGTGTCTGTAGAAATCATCTCAAGCCTAGTGATCAAACTCACAATGTTTGTCATATACAAGAAAGTGCTCTGCACCCTAAAGGACTGTGCTAATTATAGTCAAGTAAAGAGACCTACACCTCATTTCTTCTATTATTTATTTAGGGCTCATCTCAGAGGACAAAATTAAAGAATATTTTTTGTTTTCTAGAAGACAAAGGAAGTTTGTCTTCAATCCAGATTTTTAATGTTAATGCTTGTTAAGTCAAGCAATAAAAACTACTAAATACCAGCTCATTAATTTTCACTAAAGTAACAATCAATTGGAATTTTTAATAATTCAGAATTATGAGAAATATTTTTAAAAGGTAAAATAACTTGAATCTGATTAACAAAATGTAATCAGAAAATGTTCCACACAACAAACATCCCTTAGCAAACTAATCATGAAGATTTAGCATTAGCCTATTTATTGTTAGGATGTAAACAATGGTCTCTAAATGACTGAAAACAGCTTGTTCTTTGAAATAAGCTAAATTAGCTCTTTTATAGGCGTATACACTTTATTGCTTGTTGAGTGTTATCATTCTTTTCTTTTTTTTCTTAAATACACGCAGAAGATTAAAGTTTACAGTGACATTCTTATTTAGTCATCATATGTCTTCATGAGGTAAGTAAAGCTACTTTAATGGACAAAATAGTGAAGTTTAAAGGTATTTTTCAACTTACTCAAGGACAGGAGTGTGTAAGAGTTAGGGCTAGAAATCAATAGAATTAAGTTCATTCTAATAATTCAGGTAAGCATTGACCAAAACCCACCAAGTCTAAGTCAGTGACATTTGAATGAATATGGCTATTTTTTTAAAGAGATAGATATTGGTTAAAGAGAAAAACAACCTTTCTCTTTCTTAATTCTTAAAGTTCTTAGGGAATTAGTATATGGAGCGTGAGGCAGTAGGATGGAGGAGTCTATCTCCCCTGACTTTAACTGGCCTAGACTGCACTATAAACTTTATCATTTCTTTATTTATTTGGCCTTTTTCAACTTAGCAAGAATAATATATGTTAAAATAAATTAATATTTTTTCTTTTATGTCTATCTACGAAGAGCAGAAAATCAGAACGAAAAAGATCCTTTGAAGTTGCACTGAGCATTCTCCCTCCTTGCCCCACCGTCTGCCGCGCTCTTGTTTGTGAATGTTTATGGGAGAAATGAGATTCACTCTTTGCATAAACCGATATATTTTGCTGGTAGCTATGCAAGTCCAATTAACTCTTGTGACAACATGGTAAGATGAGGATATTGGATTATGTTTGTAGCCAATTAGAAATGTCATGGTTGAATACTCACTCTTTTAACATTATTTGAAGTTATGAAATCCTAGTACTGAAAAATATTTTATGGACCTCATATATGTTTAGGAGTAAATTGAGGGATTTTCTGTAAGAATCAGAAATATGTGGGCATAAAGTAGCTGGAAGATATCTCTTAATTATTATTACCAATATTACTACCATATTATAAAAATTAACATTATTGGTAGAAGAGAATATAATAAAATAGATGGTATATTGGGCTGGAAAATCAATAGACCCAACTCTCAATTTCATTTCTACTGCTTTATGAGTCATAATTGCTCTCATTTAAAAAAGTATACATAATAATTGTGATATGAAAATTAAATAAGGTAATATACATGTGCTTTGAAAAGTTATAAATAATAAGGTATAGATTATAAAATTAAATTGGAATCGTATATTTTGTTCTGAAATTATTTTAAATTCTAATATAAACAAATCTTATAATTTTACTTTATACATTAGAAGTATACCTAAGGACATATTTATTAAAAGAATATTTGAAAACCAAACCTTACTTGAATTGTGCTAAAGATAAATAAGCAACCCTCTCATTGCCTTGGTATGAATGTTTTGTAAATGAGAATGGAGTTTCTAATAAGACCATGGGAAAAAAACTTATGTCAGAAAAATAAATCATCACAATATTGGGCAGATCAACAAAAGTAGAAAGGGCTTTTTAAGGAACTCAAAGCCAGATTCCAAAAACCAAGCAAGTGAGCAATTCTGAGTACTAGGACCAAACAAGAAACCACAGCTCTCAGCCTCCCACCACCAACTCCTACCCACGACAGTCATGGTTCAGCTTTGACTCAACAATGGTGATAGCTAATCCTCCTAAGAACACTTCTGGGTTGGTATTAGCACCCACAATTCAAAAATAGGAAAACTCAGGCTCATCAAGGTTATGTAATTTCCTCAAAGTCACACAGGGAGTAAGTAAAAGAGTCATATTTGATCCCAGTTCTGCCTGAGATCTGCAAGCCCATGAACTTTTCACTCCCTCATGCTAACCAGAGAAATCAGATATTTCTCTTGAAGTGGCTAGTCTGCTTTCATCTTTGTAACCCTTGTACACATAATGCAACTTTCTTTCCTGACCCTTCATCATAGGCAAAACACCCACATGTTCTTGATCACATGGTTAAAAAAGAAGGACAGAAAGTTCATGGAGGAACCACAGGAGGAAAGGGCCAGGGCCCCCTCCATTCCCCAACTGGGTGAGAAGGCAGAACTACACAATAGGATTTAACCAGGAAGAGCCCTGGGCATGAGAATGAACAAACTCAAAGTGATCTAGTTGGTGAAGCTGCTGGGGGTCTCTAAAACCAAGCTGGAGACAGTTTGTCTGAACTTCTAAGGTGTCCCCCATCATACCTGCCACCTGGCATCACAACACTGGCATGACAAAAGAGGTTTTGTAGATTCAATAAGGTAACAGATCAGTTGACACCCAGAAAGGGAGATTATCTGGGTGGGTCTAGCCTAATCACACCATGACTTTTAAAAGCAAATAATTTTATTCATCATATTACTGGAGAGAAAGTCAAGGAAATTTGAAGTGTGAAAGGTATTTGCAATGATAGATGCTCTTTATTATTAAGATGGAGAGGGCCAGGGCGCAAGAAACTGAGGGTGGCCTCTAGGAGGAGTTTTCAGCCAACAGCCAGCAAGAAAACAGGGACACCCAGTCCTGTAACTACAAGGAACTGAATTCCACCAACCTAAACAAACTTGGAAGTGGATTCTTTCCCCAGAACCTCCAGGTAAGAGTCCAGAGTAGACAACTTATTTTAGCCTTATTAGGCCTTAAGCACAGAAACCAACTATATTATGCCCAAACTTCTGACCTACAGAATTGTGAGCAAAAGTGTTGCTTTAAGCTGCTAAATTTGTAGTAATATTTTATGATCAATAGAAAACTAGTACATACAGACAAGGGAGTATCCTGTTTGGATCATAGTCATGCCATGTGGCCCCACAGACTTTAAACATGGAAAGCTATGCCCTCTCAAGAATGACCAGAGAGCATACTTGCCTAAATCTAAGGTGGAGTTATTAATTCCCCCAAAATTTGAAAGCATTTATCAAATGACACATAGATCAAACTGAAAAAGGTAGAAGCCTTACTAGCTCAGGAGTTTTAAGCACAAACCACTTCTGATTAGTCATTGGCTGACTGCTAAGCAATGTTGCCCTGGGGTGATCTCTGCACTTGCCCACTCCCTTTGCCTTGCACCAGGAAGGGAAGCAGCCGGAACTCCTCACCAGAAGCAGATGTTGGTGCTGTGCTTCTCGTACAGCCTACAGAACCATGAACAAAAAAAGACCTCTTTTCTTTATCAGTTACCCAGCCTCGGGTATTCCTTTATAGCAATGCAAATGGACTAAGACACCCAGTAAAAGTAGTTTGGACTTTGAGCTTCAGAATTTAAAATAATAAAGTTGTACTGTTTTAAATCACTAAGTTTGTGGTATTACAAGAGAAATAGAAAATAAATACATCATAGCCAAGTAAGATTGTACAACTTAATGAACACTAGGTATTCTAAACGGAGAATTTTGCCCCCCAGGGACAATTGACAGTGTCTGGAGACATTTCTTCTTGGCACAAATGAGGCAATGGGGGTAGGGAGGATGCTGCTTATATCAGCCAGGCAGAGGTGAGAGGCTAGAGATGCTGCTAAACAATGCACAGAATAGCCTAACAAAATAGAATTACCCAGTCCAAAATGACAATTGTGCTGAAATCATCTGGATATTTAATTCAGACACTTATAATAGCATATTTTTATTTTTTCACTTCCATACTTTATGCTACTGTTGTCATATGCTTTATTTATACAAAAGTTATAGACTACAGAATACATTATTGATATTTATGTTTAAACATTTGATGAGAATTTTAACAGTTTTATTGAACTATAATTCACGTACCATACAATTCACTCATATAAAGTATAAAATTCAATAAATTTTAATATGCTCACAGAGTTCTGCCGTCATCATCATAATCGATATTAAAAATTTATTCTCTCCCCCACACAAAAAATCCATATTAATAGTCACTTGCCAATTGCTTCCACATCCCTCCTTACCAAGATCTAGGCAATCATGATTCTACTTTCTGTTTTATAGATTACCTACTTTGGCCATTATGTATAAATAGAATCATACAATATGTGTTTGTTTGTTTGTTTGTTTTTTTTTTGTGACTAGCTTGTTTCACTTAGCATAAGATTTTCAAAGCTCATCCATATCGTTGCAGGACTTCTTTCCATTATATTGCCAAATAATACTCCACTGAATGGCTAAATCACATTTTATTCATAAACTCATCAGTGGTAGACATTTGGGCTTTTCTACCCTTTGACTATTATGAGTAATATTGTTATGAAAATTTATATCCAAATTTATGTGGGGAAATAAGTTTTCATTTCTTACAGGTATATACATAGAAGTGGATTTACTAGATCATATGGTAACTGTGTTTCACATTTTGAAGAATTGTCAAACTGTTTTCCCAATTGGCTGCACCATTTTATACTCTCACCAACAATGTATGGTTCCAATATCTCTGCATTCTAACACTTGTTAATATCTGTCTTTTTGGTTATAGTTATACTAATGGATATACAGTTGCAGCTAACTGTGGGTTTGATTTGCATGTCCCAGATGGCAACTGATTTTGAGATTCTTTTAATATTCTTTTAATGTGTTTATTGGCCATCTGTATATTTTCTTTGGAGAAATGTTTATTTATACTCTTTATCCATTTTTAATTGAGTTATATGTCTTTTTACTATTAAATTATGGGAGTTCTTAACATATTCTGGATGCTAGTCCCTTATCTAATATATGATTTGCAAATATTTTCTCCCATTCTGTGGTTTGTGTTTTCACATTCTTGATGGTTCCCTTTGAAGCAGAAAAGTTTTTAATTTTGAAAAAATACAATTTTTTTTTATTTTGGCTTTTATTTTATATCTAAGAAACTATTGCCTTGCCCCAAATCATAAAGATTTACTTCTGGGTTTTCTATTTAGAATTTTATAGTTTTAGCCGTTACATTTAATTCTTGATTTATTTTAAGTGTTGCGTATAGTATGAACTAGAGGTCCACCTTCATTGTTTTGCCCATAGATATCCTACTGTCTCAGCCTCATTTGTTGAAAAGACTGTTTTTTCCCCCACTGAAATCCATACAGAGCTTTACAGTCTCCTTTCGCAGAGGGAAAGAATTCTGAGCAAATGTCCTCACTCTTCTCACCTTTGAGGGTGGTGCTGTAAAGAAAGACAAGTGAGTGCTGGACAAGTTTATTTTTTAATTCTTTTCTTTCTTCGCTAAAATTCCATAATTTTAACTTCTTTCTTTTTTCAGTAGTACTGTCCCTTTAAATTGCTGATCCTGATCACATTGAGGGAAGTAAAAAGTGAAAATTCTCCCGTATCATTGACAAAAAGAGCTCACCGATGATTTATTCAGGCAATGTCACATTTGTTTCTAAAGGCCCCAAGTGCCAACACACTCTCATTTCTGGCCTCTGAGGTGTTGACCTGATACTGAAGTCTCAACAGCAGGGAGCTGAGCTGACTCTGTGCCATCTTCCTATCAGGTGGATTACATACGCATATGCATCGACTCTGAACTCGCACTGTAGTGAGAATGCCTTATCTACTGGGAAACATGCATCTCACCTAATTCTTACTCAGGAGACATGTGGAGAGAAATAGAAGAGCCATGCAGTGAAGGTGAGGGAGCCAACAGAGGTGTGTTATCAGGCAAGTTAGCACTGTGGATGACTAGAGCGCATCACACCAGGAAAGTCTGGGGATCGATGAGGATTGCACCCCTCAGAGTTACCCCAAACGAGGGTGGGGAGGAAACTGGGGTACCTGCATAGCATCGTCGTAGATAGATAGATAGATGAGATTTCTTACAGGAATTGTCTCACACAATGATGGAGGCTCAGAAGTCCTCCCCCCTGCCATCTGCAAGCTGGAGAACCAAGCAAGCCACTGTCATTTAGTCCGAGTCTGAAGTCCTGAAAATTGGATGGGGTGGGGGGTAGGCAACCAGTGGTATAAGTCCGTCCTGGTCTGAATCTGAAAGCCTGAATGCCGAAAGTGCCTTTGTCTAAGGGCAGGAGAACATGAATGTCTCAGCTCCAGCAAAGAGAGTGAATTTTCCCTTCCTCCAGAGGGCCATCTGCTTCACTCAGTCCACCGCTTCAAATGCTGATCTCTTCCAAACATACTCACAGACATACCCAAAATCATGTTTACTATGTTTACCTGCAATCCAGGCATTTCTCAGCCCAATCGAGTTGACACAAAATTAGCCATCACAGACAGGAATAGCGGTTGGAAGCTGGGCCAGCATGCAGTGAAAACGTGAGGGCCCAGGGCTTGTAGTCAGTGCACTGACAGTGTATTCTACGACCACTCATGTCTCCACTTCCTAGAACAAATCTAGACCAAAAGCTCGCTTAAAAAGGTGTCTTTGAGTACTCAAAACTCCCTTTCTTTGTGGAAGATGCCACAAACTCCCACTTGGAGGCATTTGCTGACTCCTAGGAGAAACTTCAAACTTTCACACGATTTGAACAGCGTAGGGCATCTGCTTCTCTCGTTCACTATAGGTTTCATAGTAGAAGCAGCAGATGCCCCCTACTGGCAGACATGTGCCAAACACTAAATAAATGATGGTGGAGTGGTAACAGCTGACAGTGCAGAAGGAGCCTGAAAACTATTAAAAAAACAAAAAGCAGGTACAAGAAAGCAAAGAATGCAGAGCTTTAGGATAAGGAACAAATAGCCTTATACTTTTATCCTTAAAGGCTTAGTAGTTTCAGTATAATAAATAAGTACCATAACAGGCATTCATCAATCCAACAGTTATTGAGCATGTTAGGATGTCATTTGTTATTGCTGTAGATGCAGGGAGACGTATAATTAATATTTCCATCAAAGTCACAGCCCTTATGAAACTACCCTACTCTGGTGAAGGCAGATATTTTTTATAAATGCATATTTAAAGTGGTTATGCCCAAAATGATGGGAAGTAAAATTCATCTTAAAGAAAAAACAGAATCATACAGAACTTTTTTTAATGTGGAGGAAATAAATATGGACATATTCCCAAACTATAGAAAACTTTGTTATTCCTAAGTATTCATTCCTAAGGAGTGACCAACAGTTGGACTTTCACTGTAACAGCCTTGAACTTCCTCCCCTTCTCCTGCTTACCTTCTGAGTGAGAGGCCTTTGTAAGCGATAATGTGGTGAATGCAGGATTAAGCACAAGAAAGGAAAACTTACAGAATTGATCCTCAGAAAGAACAACTCACTCTTGGAAAATTTTCTATAATGGTGTTAAAGGGACAACTCGGACAACGAGAGCGTAGTACGCTGCAGAGAGCTTCAGAGTTCAGGAGACCTGAGTTGGAGGCTTAGCTCAGCTATCTGGTAACTATAATCTTGGACAAGCAACTTTCTCTGAGGCTCAGTTTCTTTGGGTGCATAGTGAGCTTTTTATTAATACTAGCTTTGCCGAATTAGGAAATTGGAATGAGATAGCAAATGAAAAACGCCTAACTCAACAGTTCCCAGCACACTGGTAGCAGAAACTCAGTAAATATTAGTTCCCCCTGATTCACATGAACATTCTCTCACTCTGCCAATGGTGGAGGCAGATTTGTGTTGATCTATCCACATATTTGAGCCCAAGTGTGCCCAGTGACAGCTGCCCTTGAGTAAATTTCCATGTACATCGTGTTAATTAAACAGATTTATCTGAGAGAAGCTAATAACATGGCGATGTCCCCTGCATAAGTCGAGATTTGTTGCACATCTTAACCATACTCAGCTCACTGAACCAGACCCCCCAGAGCTTAGTGATGTGCTGGCTTCAAAAACGGGAGTAGTATTTTGCTGACAGAGTCTACCCACAACTCACTTTGCTGTGTTCCAAGTGCTCTCTATAAAGATGCCAAGAACTCTAACAGCCCAGAACTTGGAAACCTTTATTGAGCTTCCGGAATCACTGACAACCAGGGGCAAATACAAGGAAGGAGAGACAGTGAAAGAGGCCTTCACCCATTTGGGACCCACTCCAGATGCTTAAGGAAAATCAGTTGTTTACAGCACAGGTCACACCTGCTTAACTAGCTATAATCAGAGCCTGTTGAGGTTCACAGAGAAATTAATAGTAACAAATAAGTAACCTAAGAAGGCTTAACAATTCCACATCAAACTGAGAAGAACAGAATGTCATGCAATAAGATGGAAAGTGAAATTGCAGGTTAATGACCTTGTACTTTACAATATGATGAGGCATATATAGTACCAGGCTGGAATAAAATATATCATAGACTATACATGCACATAGTAATAGCTTGTAAATAAATTATTTTAACACTAATAGCAATTAAATTGCCTTGCTTTAATATTAATATAATATCTCATAATTAAGATATTAGTGGCTTGCTGCCTGGTTCTTGCCTGATGTGGCACAAAAGGAAAATGTTTTTCATGCCTGTAATCCTAGCACTCTGGGAGGCTGAGGCAGGAGGATCGCTTGAGCCCAGGAGTTTGAAGTTGCTGTGAGCTAAGCTGATGCCAGAGCACTCTAGGTCAGGTGGCAGAGTGAGACTATCTCAAAAAAAAAAAAAAAAATTCCCAGCTACAGTAGTTGTAAATGAACACCCAAACTTTTTGTATGAATATTCTTTTTCAGATAAATATGCACAAACAAAAACAGATTGTCACAAGTTGGGTAAACCTGTGCCCTCTTAGACTGCAAACACTGTCAGTTCTGACCCAGAACTCTTCCCCCAAAATTGGTTTCAATTGGTTTCCAAAGTAAAGAAACTTTTAAGCCCTCCAATATCACCTTCCATCTATTCCATGCTGCTGGGTCGATGCTACTCTGGTCACAAATGCTCTTGCTCCACCTACGTAATACCTCTCCCCCCTCCTCTATTCAGTCTGAGTCAGGTGTCCTTCCTCTGGGCTACTGTCTGTAGTTCTGTCCTGGCACTGTGCACACCACATCCTGAGCATCCATCCTTGGACCTGTTTACATTGGTCCTGAGGGCAGAAGCATGAGTCCCTTTGTTGTCCCCAAATCACATACTTTCTGGCACTGAGTTATAACCTGGACATACACAAAGGAAATGAAAACCTCATAATCCCTGAAATTAATGAGCTTCAATTTAGCAAAATAAATAATAACATACAAACTACTTATATAAGGCATAAGACATTGGCTTTCAATAATGTTTCAAGAAATAATTTCTGGAAAGTGAATGGAAGGAGTAAATAATCGGTTGGCAAGTAGCAGGAAAGGTCATAGAGGTGGCATTTCTTTTTCCTGGGACTTAAAAGGAGAGACTCCACCTGCCAGGAAGTCCTCACATGTGTCTCTTTTCACATAAGTCATGGAACATCATTTCAAAGTACCGTTCAATGAAGAAATAAAACCCATCATCCCTGAAGCACAAACAGCCTTATCTCTACTAAGGCAAACCAAAAAGAATTTTAAAAACATAAATAAACCCTGGATTCAGGAGAGAGAAAGGATGTGTGAGGGGAGTTGTCAGAGGGAGAATTACAAGAGAAGAGAATTTAACACCCACGGTGGATTGTGACTAGAATATCACTATCAAATGAAGTAGTTGAGTCTCCAAGAAGAACGAATGGGTTGGGTGTGAATGGATCAAAGGAAGCATGCAGGTATCAGTGCACTGTCCAGTGCAAATGAGAGAGCAGTAGGCAGGCTTGACTGTGGAAAGGGCCAGCTAAATGGATTGAATTCTCAAGAGACCCGTAAATAACAGCTCTCTGTCCCATCCTGGATTCTGAACAAAAACTTAAGGCCAATGGAGTTCAAAATGTTGCCTTTAACACAATAAAGTCAAAACTAGGGGGCATAGCTTAGTATAAAAACAAGTATGTCTAAACAAAACAAAACAAATAGGTCTGCCAAATGAACCCAAGATTGAGGAAGACTTATCCAATGAGAATTGGAAGAATTGTCCAGTGAGATATTATCCAATGTGCTCAGATACACTGGGCCAGGGCAGGGCACCTGGAGCAGAAGGTAGAGGAAAGAGCCACCCCTAAAAGAACAGCAGAGAATACCCCCTCCCTGCAGGTGGTTACCTCTTGAGAGGAAAAGCCAAGCAGGTCCAGTATATTGTTTGCAAATTTATCAATCCAATAAATCATCCCAAGGTGGGGCTCATGAGTCTTTATTTTTAACAAGCAGCCCCTAGTCTCATCCTATCCTCCCATATCCCCACTCCACCACACACCATTCCACCCCAAGTAATTTTCTTGCCATCTGTCTGTAGATGTTCTTTGCCTGTCTCCAAGGTTCAACTGTGATATTGTGATGGCCTAGCAAGGTAGTAGAAGTGAGCTATGGTCAAGTTTTATATAATTCTTTATCATTATTAATCCTATGTAATTATGCACCAAATTGTTATTCTGTTTCCATTTTATGTTTCCAATTAAATATATATTTTTGAAAGAAATTCCCTTGATTTAATTGGTCCAGAGAAAGTCTAAAGATTATCTTCCATGAAGTGGGTACCTAATGACTTTTTAAGTGCACTGAAGAACATTTCCTTTAATAGATCCTTAAACTGCAGTTGTGAGAAACGGCCATCAAACTCTGCAAATGACCTTTTTCCAAGAGCTCTCCACCCCAGCAGAAATGGCATGCAAAGGCCTTGGGACCCTGACATTCACACAGATCTCATCCCAGTTTTCTTAGCTAAGTGCCCATTAAAACAATCACCTTTCTATTCCCCAGGTGTTTCAATTACTCTTTTTAAATTAAAGGCCAAAATCAAATAATTAAACTCTAGCCTTCCTTTTCCACGCTGGGCCATAGACATTAAATCAGTGCAGGGCTGGAGAATGTGGGTTAAAGCAAGAAGCCACAGGCCTTGGTAGCTGCTCATTTTTATCCTGCAAAGTTTCAGAGACTTGTTACTTTTATTTGGTTGGTTGTTGGTTGGCTTGCTTGTGCTTATGAGTTCTATGTCTGGCTTATTTAACCAAGTGTGGCACTACACTTGCTCCACAATGACAGCCTTTAGAATCAATAGATGTTTGAAGCACAACTGCTTTAGTTAACAAGATATTTTATTAAATTAGGGTGGTGGATGATAGAGATGTCCTGGTCCTTACCAACTATAAATGAGCTATTGCCTGAAGAAAATTATAATTTCCAATTTTCTGTCCCTGGCCAGAGACCAGCCAGGCCACCCACTCTGCAGGGACATCCTTTATGATTTAGAGCCTTCAGTGATCCAAACTCCTGCCTAATGCAATCACAACTCCTTGGGCTCAGCCTGACTCACTGAGGACAGTTCCCCCTAGATAGGACCCAGCCTTCAGGAAACCCAAGGGGAAATTCTTTGCCATCTGGTTTGATGGCTCCATTTATGTGCAGAGTCCTGGAAAAAACTAGAGCAGGGCAAAGATCATACAGAGCTGACTAGAAATGGAGGAGCTACCTGGGTGTCCTGAACAGACAAAGATTTAATCATTTCAGATCAACTTTATGTTTACAAATTCACCTAATAATGGTAGTAATCACGTAATAATAGCTACCACTTGTAAAGACATATTACACACCAGACATTGAGCCAAGTACTATACCTCATTCAATATTCACAGCCATCTTGTGACATGGATTTTATTACTAACACCATATATTTAGGGACATGAGCAAAATGAAGCTCAACATGTTAAAATTGTTTGCCCAAAGCTATGTGGCTAATGATGGGTGGTACTATTAATAGAATTAAAGCACAGAATTGTGAGATACTGAAGCTCATGGTCTTACCCACTGTGCTATCACCAACAAGTACTCTTACCAACCAGCTCAGGTTAATGGGGACAGGAAACCCTGATGATCAGAGTTCTTTGTTAGACAAAAGCTAAATGAGCCCCTAGATATTGGTAAGATTTGGGGGCATCAAACTTCACTTGTTCAAAAACTTACCCACATGTCCACCATAGGCCCAAGATTCTTTTCCGTCATCAGTAAGAGTATCTTTTAAATTCAAATTATTTTGCATATGTGGGAATGGAAGTACGAAGAGGAATCTATCAATAGAGACCAAACTGTTCTTTGGACTATTTTCAGGCATTACGTTTGGCCTGGGGAGATGGAAATAGGATGAAGAACAGCCTGGCCAGAAACAAATCCCCAATTTCATGTTCTGGAAATAAATGTCAAAATAATGATGGGAGAAGTTATCTGGGTTTTTTCTTTTGTGTTCTAGGGGGAAAAAGTTCTTTTAAAAAAATTAAGATTTGTTGCAGTTGGTCAAATGAAAAAGGTATTTCTGTATTATGTCATTATGTAGCCAGAAGAATAGATTAAAATAATAAAATGATAATAATACTTACTGGATTTCTTAATTTTATAGAGCACTTTAGCATTTATTATCCTATGTGGTGCTCACAACAGCCTTGTCGGAAAATAGGATGGAGATTACTAACCCCATTCTACAGGTGACAAAGTTAATTTTAAAAAAAAGAGAGAGAGAGAGAGAGACCAAGAAAGTAAATAATTACCCTAAGGCCACATGGTTAGTAATTAGCAAAGATAGCACCAACCCCTGGTCTTCAGCTCTAAAATGTCCCTTCTGCTGAAATTCAGGGACTGGTTAAGATGAAGAGTAAAGATCTCAGAAGGCAAGTTGGTAGAAAAAGCTGTGAACACAGTTACTTGAGTTTTGTCTGGGCCATTTTCTGTTCTTCCCCAAAACTTTGTGCTTCAGAATAAGAGAAATCTACATATGTCTGTGCATCTGTTGATCCTAAAAGCTATTTCTCAAATGTAGCCTATGGTTGATTGAGGCTAGGGACACACTAGTCTATGGCCAAAGCCATTCTGGTGTTTCCACGTTATTAACTTGGCAGACGTGGAGCAGAAAGATCTGAGCATGTTCCAGCCCACCTTGTTGAAAAGGTAGCAGAGTTGGGCAAAATGAAGAAAAGATTTGACCTTGTTTCAACCAGCTTATAATGATGAAAAGATGTTTTATGGTCTTCTTTAAGTCTGGAGAGGTTAATAAGGCAGGGCTTTTATACAGAGACGAGTGGGTGCTTGTTTTTCTCACTATTCACTGCAGTGGGGCTAAATGTGTGTTTTCTTTATTTAGGCTTGGTTAAGTTTAGGTTTTTAATTCTTGTGCAATTTCCTTAAACAAATGGGTTGCCAAAACAGCCTGGAGTATATAATTTCATTTTCTGCTTGTATCATTACCAGTTGAGAACGAATGTGTCAGGCCAATGATGGTGGCCTGTCATTGAAAATTTTTCATCTGCAGGGCTCTAGATCTCAGAATAATAATACTAAATTTTATCTGGGAAAATTCAATATTGGAGTTGAGCAGAATAAAAAATACAGTGAGAGCTTATTTTTGATGGGGCTGAAAAAATGTATAGACAGATAACAAGTATGTGTGAGCTTTATTTGTACTTCCAACTAGGATGTGTTATAGAAGACACCAAAGACATGTATTCTATGGTTCCTACCCACAGCACAAAGTTTAGTTGAAGAAACAAGGCTTAGATATAGAAACAGAAAGGTGGTTCCTTATAAGTAGGACACTCAATCGTCTTCAGGTATTAAGAGGCCAGTCTTTAGTCACTTACAAATGTAACATGGTGTTTAGGAATATAAACACCAGAGCCAAACACACCTAGGACGCAGTCCAGATCCTGTGCTGCCTTGGGTGATAGAGTTACTCTCACTGACACTTCATAATATTATCTATAAAATGGGGACAATAATATTAGCTACCACATAAGATTTCCATGAAGATTAAATGGGATAATGCAGGATTAGAACAGAACAGTGCCTGATATTTTATAAATTCTCATAATGTTAGCTATTTATATTAGCAGAAGCAACAGTAGCAGTAGTGATAAGGAAAATCTTATAGGAAAATGGTCAAAGAAGTATGATTAGATGGAGTTCAAAAATGCATATGGGAAAGAACATTTCAAGGAGTGCCATGCCAGATCCAAGAGGATCACTTGAAATTTTATTGCCAGTCCAACAGGCTCATCAGAAGGAAGAGTGATGCCCATGGGACCTACCACCAAGGAGAGCAGAAAAGGGAAGAGGCTTGAAACAGAGAGTGAGAACCGGAGTATGGGGTAAATTCAGGGCTAATGTGCCGGGGCTGAGGCCCCTCTGTTATCTAGGTCCCTAGACGCTGTATCCTGCAGAGAGTATAGTATATACCACATGACTACATTGCTACCCACAAGCTGCCAAATCAGCCCCAGCTAATTGAACCAGGGATAGCACCTGAGCAGGGCTTGCCCATCTATGGACTGGCCAGTTTCTGGCTCAAAATTCAGAACTCTTCTATTGGGAATATGAACTGAGTGAAATTCTAATTCCAGATGGTAGACTTGAGAGATCTATGAAAACGGAGGTTACCAGTCCATGTGCTCAATACTGTTATGAAAAAGTAAAGTTTCAGAGGATGCAGATCAAAACAAAATGAACAGAGTAAATGTGCAGAGACACAGAGAGATCATGAGAAAGAGAGTTGAAGTTGAGAGAACAGTCACGCCTTCGGGCTGCTTTTCTGGAGCTTCAGGTCCTGCTCTTCTGGAGGCTTGGTGCTCAGCTCTTCCTAGATTTCAAGGAAGTCTCTCTGTGGCTGTTTCATGGTTCCCCTCTCCACCCCTTTTATTTGAACTTGTTATTCTTCCTTAACAAGTAGAATAGGAACCCTATGTCAATTCTGAAAGCAAAAATTTGAAGGAACCAACTAAACAAAGCTTTCCTTTCCTAAAGCTTTACTTCATACGAATTGATGCTTGGGATTATCCAGGAAAACCATAAGCAAAGAATTCACAACAACCTAGGAGCATCATTAGGAAGCCACTGGGAATCTAATCTAGCTAATGTACGACACAGCTCCTCTCCGTAAACAGCATCTCTGTGATGTAGTGCAGACCCCTAGCTGAAGAAAAATAGGCCAGGACTCTGCAGTTTCTCTCACCAGGATTTGAAACGCCTTCCACTTACTGGTTGTCTGACCTTGGATAAGTTTTATCACCTCTCTAAAGCTCATCTTCTGCATCTGTAAATTGGGGGTAATATCTACCTTGAATGATTCCTGCACAAATTCAATGTGATAGTGCACTAAACTTTCAGCATGTGAACACACAGTAGCAGGCCTACCACAAGCCCACGCTGCTTTTATGGGATGAGGAAAATGTACTTTTACTTTGGGAGAACAATTAGCAAGCAGGGTGAAGGATCTAAAAGAGCAGTATGTAGCAAAATTTCTTAGTAGTCGTTAAGTGTTAATTACTAAGTTGTTGCAGCAGATAATTTACATCCAAGTTCACTTCTTTCAGAAATACAGCATAGCTCCACATAACAACTTGTAATTTATATAATTTTCCTTAGAGATGGTTTATAACTAGTCCAGTAGTTGGGGTGAAAGAAAAGTGTCATCAGGGTTCCACCTGATAAGAAAATCAATGCAGCTCTGAGTGCTAACAGTAGCACCGATTACATCTCATTGGTCATGATGGAAAACAGTTTGAATTTACTTAACAAGGATTATTTTTAACCTGATGCCTGCTTATATGTCACCCTAAACACTGAATCAGAACGGGCTGACATAAAAATAAAACATATCACTGTCTTCCAATGGCTCAGTTAGCTGCCTAGGAACAGTTGATCTATCTATACCAGTGAGTGCATAATTCAAAATGACAATAAAGAAAAAAAGAAGCTTGCATAATTTCATGCACATGGAAGGTAAAGACTGCTGATGGATTTATGCTTTACGACCTGCTGAAGACTCTGTGCAGAAATGTTTCACTCAATCCTCTTTGCAGACAGGCAAATTCTTTCATCTCCAGGCTCTTTGGATAAATTTTCCCCAGGAGCTGATGGACTTTAAATCTGTCAAATGGGGACCTATTAAATCTGACTCAACGCTATAAATGGTAGCAGCCTCAGGCCCTGAGTTGTAGCAGCTCTAAAGATGACACATACCTCCCCACGTGGCATTTTACAGTAGAGGACAGCAGAGCTATTAGGGTTGCCACCTTTGGAATTAGAAATGGAAAGGATCGTTTGCAATTCTAGCCCCTCTTGTACATCAACCTTAAGCAGCTCTGGCAATTACCCAGCTGGACTGTGCTTCATTTTCCCTTTTCAATGGGCAGGAGTGGGTGGATGAAAGAATTCAGAATCACGTGATTTCCTCATCTCCAGAGCAAGGGGACAGCGAGTATCTTGAGGGAACACTAAGAACTGGTTAAAGAAGAGGTCGTGTCTTTGTACTCAGGTGTGGCAGTCCCCAGTTATGTGTGTTGAGCCTTTTGAAGTTATTAGATTTGGGAATGCTTTGACCTAACACACTCCCCATGTGATTAAGCCATTCAAAATCCAAGAATAATAACGCTTGAGCAAACTGAGTTCTCTACAGTTGGTATTCCCTTTGTCTGCTTCCAGAAAGCAGGGTTTAGGCCCCAGAATCTAAGAAAAAGAGGAAGGAAATTTCTAGAGGGAGGAGGGATTGTGCCTAGCAACACGCTTGCCACATGGTGCTTAGTGAAAGGGTTTCCCCTCCAGGGCACTCTATGCTTCTAACTATGGGGATTTTCCTTAGCATTCCATCCAAAGGGGAGCCAGGCCTAGGGATTTTCAGAGTCTACTGGAGGCTTGTTTTCCAGAAGCAGATGATAAGATGGAGTTTGACGTGCTGGATATCAAGGCCTGTGGAAGAGTGTTGGAGGAGGCAGGGATTCGCGGGAGGGAGAAGTCTAACTGTTAAGCAGGTCATACAAGACCTTGGCCAACTCCACTGGAAGATGGGAGTACATGTGTCTGAGTTGTCCCATGCTGGGCCTAAATGGCCAGGCTTTTGTAGCCATGTTTTAATCAGTCACTGAATATGGGCCACCCCAGGGCCATGCCCGGGGGAGAGGTGGCTCTTTGAAGGGAAGCAGTGCCTGAAGTGCTGACAATTGAAAGCTGTTTGCTGGCAGGTGGGCTTCGTCACCTGACTCAGTACCTGGTCCTGAGCTTTTTACCCTCCTACTGCCAGTGATTTGAGCCTTTTTATAAGCTCCCAACACACTTTCCCTCCTAGCTTTTACTCTTTTCTTTCCTTTGCCTATTAGTCTCCTGAGACTTTTCTATAACAACTTTTTTATTCCTCAAATCCTGCCCTACAGACTGTTGGGGGTTAAGTGCTACCAAGTGGACTCTGTTATTTTAGTGTTCTCTATCTCAGTGAGCTTCATTCTCTCCTGCTCCCTGCTATAGCTTCCAGAGTAGCAGCTGCCATCACCGTTGTCAGTGACATGGGTGTCCTTCCTGGTCCTAAGGGCTTTGGCAACCAGTGTGTCCTCTAGGTTTACCCATGGGGCATGACCATCTGCTGTGCATTCTGGCCTTACGTAGTGCATATAGTCAGCATGTCCATTTCCCTGGGCCCATTAGTCCCTCCCTCCACCATCTGCCATGGCAACTCCGGCATTTCAACTTCATGTAGTGTGGGCCATGGCTTTTCTATGCTTCTAAGAGCCATCCTAATAGAGCTTTTGCATCATTTCCTAGAGTCCTTGCCAGGTTGTTGTATCTGTACCTTGGGAGAATGCTCCCAAATCAATTATCTCTCCCATATCCAATTTTACATTCAGGCTCCCTGTAGCATCCATACCCACACACTCTTCCTCTGGTAGCTTCCAGATAAAGCTACAATCAGGAGTGGAAAAGATATTTCTGCTGTTTCATATGGGGAAAAAATATTAATGCCTAGTTAAAGGCACTGAAAAGTCATGACATGACAAAGGAAATGGAAATGAAAAAGAGGAATTGTTGAACTTCAAATAAATCCTCCTTCACAACAAGGAAGTTGAGTTTCTGTTCACAAACTCTTCTGATCTCTATGAGATTACACACCCTAATCCCAAATTCAATGTCAGTTTAACTTGGATTAAAGAGAAGGTTGGCATTCAGATAAAATAAGACATTCAGCATGGTGGTGAGACTGAAGGAACACCAGGATACTCCTTCTTCCAAGTACTCCCTATGGTCCAAGCATGAGGTCTGTAATTTCCATGTTCAGATTAACATAGGGATAAGGCAGAAAAAGAAAGTCAAGAAAACCTGAGTGCAGCCATTTTGACCAATGCCAGACCCTAATCACCCTGAACAAGGAAGTTTCCAGCAAGTCATCAGCCCAGGACCACCCAAATATGGATAAATATCCAAGCTGGATTCCTTACAAACTATTTACGTTTACCTATTTGATCTAATTTATGATTAACCTGTTGGGCCTGAACAAAAGACAACACTAGTCCTGTACAGGTGTTTCCCAACAGGCGTTTTTGAATATTTAAAATTGTTACCATTGCCCCTCCTGTTTGGGACCTCTCCCAAGTGGTAGGACCCCTACTCTCTCTGTGGAGTAGGATCTATTGCCTGTCTCTATCTCAGTAAACTTTCTGTTGCTAGTTGACTTGTGCTTGAATTCTTTCCCATGCAAAGCCAAGAACCCATTTGGTGAGTTCAGGTGACTTTCCTTCCTTCAGTGGGGCACTGCCTGCATCAAAATACTGGTTTTGCAAAAAATGCAGAAGCGTGACTTGGAAGGTTGCTATGGTACAGTGAGGAGTGACTGATGAAGACAAGAGACCAGGCCTTTCATCCAGACTTGCTACTATCTAACTATTACTTAAGATATTTGATGCTGGTTGCTCTTCCTTCCTTTAGGGCTAGCGTGAAGATCTAATGGGAGACATTATTTGAAATCTTCAAAACCTATAACTCTAAGGTATTGTTAGAACAGTAGCCCACACAGTTCTTTAGAAGTTTGACCCAGGAACAAACAAACAAATAGAAGGTCACAATGGAATGAGTCATATTTCTATGGCTTTGACCCAATTTCTTAAACTTTCTGAGTTTCAGTTTCCACATCTTAAAATGGGAATAATAATAAAACTTGTCTCATAGATTATTGTGAGAACTAAATAATGCACCCTATAAAATAATTAAAACATGGATTCTGGGTCATTATAAACATTTTATAAATGACAGCTAACAAGATATAACAAAGATTTGCATGAAGAGAGTTGGTTAGGGAAACTGCAGGAAGACACTTTCTGGGGTAGACAAGCCTAAATAGGGTATGGCAATGGGGAGCCCTAGAATACCATGATGGCAACCCAGAATGCAAATAGACAGTAAAAGATACTCTCTCCATGTCAGATTTTTCCCTTACTCAGCTGTCCTGATCATGGTTTCTATTTAACACTTGCGATATGCAAACTCTCCCCAGCACACTGTATGGGATAGAGGAGTATAGTGATAAAGAATGTGAGCCTTGGATTCAACCATTGGCTCTGTCATGAACAGGCTGTGTGATCATGTGCAAGTTACCTAATTTCTCTGTTTATTCATCTGTCAAAAAAGAATAATAATCAACTTCATAAAAAAATGTGGGAGGATTATGTTTGTGATATGTGCCCCACAAGGCCTGTTATAAGAAGTAGATACTTTAAGAAATTGCAGTTTCTTTTGTGACCAATTTTACCAGAACCTGCCTTTTAGGAGGTTATAACATAGCTGGAGAAACAAGAATAATAAAAATGAAACAAATGAGCCAATAACAAAATACAGGAAACTATTAAGAACTAAAGTTAGGGATTCCCTTCATCAGTTCGCATTAACTATGTATTATAGTAGTTATTATGAATCACTATGTGCCAACTACTGTGCTATCAGCTGCAGAAACAGTAGTGAGTAGATACTCGCTGCTCCGCAGCACTTACAATCCAGGGGCACTAGCAACTCAGCAAGAATCCACCGCGGGGGTCCCCATTTCCCTCCACTATTCCCGAGACCAAAAATAAAGAGGAAGAAAGTTTCTTGTAAGCGTTCACTGACTGTTTACCCTTCTTCTGGTTAATATAATCTAGAGACACTTGCAGAAATTCCTGTTAATATCCAGATCTAAATTTGCAGAGTCAAAGGCTTCAGCTCTGGAGGCTGATTTGCATTCATGAATATGTAGTAGGATATTGCTTTACAAATATGACAGCATCTAAGAGACAATATATATAGTAGTAGTTACTTACTGGGTGTTACACTAGACCTGAGAGAATAGCTTGGAACCAAAAGGGAGACCAGACATGGGAAAAAAACATCTCTCCAAGGACCTACCCTGAGCCAGTCCAGATGCTTTGAAATGCCATAGGCAATTTGAAAAACTCATCTGTGGTGCTTTCCTATTATCCCCCTTTCACAAATGAAGAGCCTGAGGCTCAGAAATGTTAAGAGATTTGACCTGTCCAAGATCACAAAGCCAGTGATAAGCAGAGGTGAATTTCAAAGCCTGGTCTGCTTGCCTCCCAACCCAAAGCTCCCTCCGCCCTACGGTGGAGCTTCAGCAGACAGACATCCTGGTGCTAACTTGTTGCAGCCACTATGGACGGATCATCTGTTGATTCTTGGGCTTCCTGAATCAGTGGTTTGGACTAGGGGATCTCTGAGCTCCCTCTGTGCTCTTACTTATCTTCTGTCTTGGACTGGACCAGAAACATCAAAGACAGAGCTGGGGACACTCAATGTAAGATGTGCTACCTGTAGAAGGATTTCCCTGGATAATCTCATAATGAGATCATAATTGACACTTAAGTTAGAAACTTAGAAAGGTCATCTAAACTTGCTCAGCCACTGTTTTCTCAGCTGTAAAATGAGGATAACATCTGTTCTCCTCATTTGGATCTCTTGGGTTTTAAATCAAAAAATTGAGAGGTGAAAATACTTCGAAAAAGATAAAATGGTCACAGTAGGCAAGTTAGATGTCTATAACTAGAAAACAGCATTAAGTCCAACATCAGCAAAGGAATACATTTAAATTTATTTATGTATTAAGATTTATATTAGATTCAATAATTTACATTTGCCCATGTTAACATTCTCTCTATATACTTAATGCAACTTTAAGTTTAAGGACCGAGACCACATTTTCTGGCAAATTTATCTATTAATGTATACACACCAATATTCCTCATTGTGATCCAGAAAGATAAATCAGGAATACTGGGGACACTTTTTAATAGAAGCAGATGCCTATGGCAACAACACGTTAATTGCTTTAGAATTTCCAGGAGGGGGACCTAGAGATCTATACTTTAAGTATTTCATTCCCCAACTAATTCACAACTAGATGACCTTCAAGATTCTGGGGTCAGAGAGTAAGCTGAATGCTTTTGATGGTGAAAGTTAACAATTAAATATCTAACCTTGCCCAGGCTTAATGAAACAGATTATAACAGGTGGATGTCAAGGGCAGTGGCCGGGATGAGTAGACCTTCCAGATGTTTCAACACATGGAAGTCAGTTAATCAGGGTGCTACAAAATCTTGCCTGGGAAAGGCATTTCTGTTACTCCATATCTATAGAACCAGGAGTGTTCCAAGAGTAAGAGTGAACACTGGGACTAGAATTAATAGTCCTGATTCCCTGAGAACCTCAGACAACCCATCAAGTCATCTCAAAAGTACAGTAGTTAAAAGTAGGTATGGCCTCTGGAATAAGAACAGCTGAGACTAAATCTCAGCTCTAATAAGCGTTAGCTGTGTGACTAGGAAAGCTAGTCTCACTCATCTTATCTATAAACTATGAATAATAGTAGCACTTATTTGCATAGTTTGCATAAACACTATATGAAATGGAGTATTCTTAATGCAGGGCCTGGCACAGACTGAGGGCTTAATAAAATGCCAGTCACCTAGGAAAATGGGTCACGTAAGTCATGAATTTGGTTTCCAGACACATTTGGGAAACTTGCCAAGTAAGCAATTATAATATCTTGGATGAATGTTACACACACACACACATACACACACACACTCTTGAATTGAGACAGTATCCAGAAACGGATGAAGGAGCCATCACCCCTAGGTTCCAGTTGGGATAATCCAAGAAAAACAAAAACACTCTGAATGAACTCATGGTGGTGTTCCTATCTCCCTTTGCTACAACTGAACCAAACATCTTGGTCAGAGTTGCCTGATTCTTTTCCTATTAAGAACTAGCAAATTATTCTATATCTCCTTATTTACAATTAGGAGATTAGAGTCATGATTATCAATCACACATTTATTGAGACTTTTGCCATGTTCCAGGATTAAGTGTTTCATATTATAAAATATTCCAGCATTAAACTTTTACAGGAATCACTGTGAGACATATATTGTTATTCCCATCGGATAAGTGAGGCTTTAAGATACCTTGGTTTCCTTCTAGATTGCAAGACCTCCCAGAGCAGGAGCCATGCCTTACCTCCTTTGACCATATTCTTGGAGCTAGTGAAAGCCTTGCACACAGATAACCCTCAATATCTGTGATAACTCCCAGCAAATGCTCCCACAGGATTATAATGTGACTTAGTATTCCTTACCCCAGCAGCGGGAGCAGCAACTTCCTTCAGTGGTTAATTCCAGCAACTGTTCTGTGAAGTCCTGAATGGTTCTTTTCTAACACAACATTTTCCAAAAGCTATTAGGCCCCTCTGAACCCCAATCGTACCAGTATACTTTTTGTCCAGAAAATAGGTAAAGCGTAATCGTAGTGCAAACCTTCCAATAATGGATGTTGTGTTGCAACTGGTCTTTGAATTCACAGGTTCTCTGCCCTGTCCATTAGATGTCATCTGTCCCCCA